>VZRZ01004224.1:561718-591156 GCA_013398175.1 Climacteris rufus
GGCCGAGGTGAGGCCGGGACGGTGGCGGGCGGTACGGGGCCGCCCCCGGGAGTTGAGGTTTGGCTGCCCGCGGATGTGGGTCAGGGAGGAGGCGAGGCTCCCCGCGGGGTTTGGGGCACGAGGGGAGCCGGGGATAGCGGTGCGGGGGAGACGAGGCGTCCGGAGGGGGGGCAGGCCCGCCTGGGGACGGGCGTGGGCGCTGAGAGGCCGGGCGGAGCGGGGATGCTGCGGAGGTGACCATGGGAAGGGCCGGGACGGGGACAGGGTGCTCGGTGGGCCAGAGGGAGAAGGGAGCTCCGAGGTAGGAGCGGGGCAAGGTCTGACAGGTAGCAGGGAGCGGTGGAAAAGAGGTCAAGGGAGCGTGCAGACAAAGTGGGTGTGCGTGTGTGCAAAATCTCCCATCAGTATTCTTCATGTCTGGGGTGAGAGTTTTTAGTTTTTAGAGGCCACGGCCTGGTGATGTGACCCGAGCGTGCCGAGGAGGTGGGGGTTGGGTGTCACGCTATAAAAGGCAGTGGCCACACGCAGCTCTGTGTGCAGGGCTGCCCCGCAGCTGCGAGTGTCAGTTCCGCCGTGGAAGGCTCTGCTGCGTCTCTTGTCCGTCTGTGCCTGTGAGGACCCACGTTACTCGCTGCATGTCCGTGTCGGTATGGATGGTGATGCTAAGAAGGACGGGCTTACCAGGAAAAGCAGTCTCATTCAGTAGAAAAAGGAAATGCCAGCTCAGAGCCTGTTGCATTCATTCAGAGCCTGAATTCATTCTTCTGAGACATATTTCACAAAGGAGTTTGGAGAACTCTCAGTATCTCAGGATAAAAAAAGAAGTGCCTTTTTATAAGAGCTTAATAAAAGGCCATATGTTTTAAGTCTGCTTCGGTATTAGAGTGTGGAACCCTTCTCCTTAAAGGCCCAGTCCTACAGGCTGCCACGGGAGGTGTTACATTGACTAATGTCATTTTGGAGAGGGGAGGAAGGTCTGTGCTTTGAGTATAAGCCTTCATGGTTAATGCTAGACTGTAAGAGCTGTAACTGAGACTAAATAAAGTCTTACTTGAACCTGCTAAAGAATTGCCTTCATTTTGATGCAAAAAGAATATATTTTAATGTATTTCTTTAGTGCTACACTGTATTTTCTATAGAGAAGGAATCCATATTCTGCCTTCAGAGGAATTTATCTGGATATTTTTGAATAGGAACTTTGTTAGACTGCTAAAAGTTTCAATTACTTTTTTAGAGTAACACCGGAATATTGTACTTAACAGAAACAAACCTTTACATCCTGAGTAGCAGGAGAAGACAGTCTCTGCAGGGACTTTTTTACACAGAATTAAAACAAAATCCATTTTAACTATGCAGATCCCCTGGTTTTCTGTTTCATTTTGAATTCTCTTGAGAAAGAAGCATACAGCATCTGAAATGGAGGGAGTTGGGATTTGGGTCTGTGTTTTGTGTAACACTGGACTGCAGGGCAAGGGGCCTTCCCCCTTTTTTTGTCCTCTCCTCCTGGATCTGTACAGTAGGTAGTCCAAAACTCAGTGTCACAGCCTCCAATTCTCTACAAAGAAAGAATGGAAAGGGCAATATAAGAAGAACAGATTCAATGCATGGCTGTTGACAGTGAAGAGAGAAGCCAGGCTTAAAAGTAAAACCATAATTTCTTCTTGTAAGCATGTGGAAGATTTCAAAACTTCATATTGGTCATTTCTCACCCCATACTGGGTTCTTGTCTCCAGCCTCTGTGCTGAAACCATGGCTCTTGTCCTTATTTTTACTTTACACGTACGGTCATATTCAGAGACCTTAAAACACTTGAATTTACATAAAGCCTAGTCATATTTTTTATAGATGCAATTAAAAAGTATTTAGAAGCAGGGAAGCTCTCTGCAGTGTCCAAGGAAGCGGCTTTAAGACATGCCATTGCAGAGTGCTGCACTTGTGGCAGTGTGGAACCAGGTCTTCTGGTTCTGAGCCTTTTCTGTAGCCACAAGAATTTCCTTCCACCAGGCGTTTCTGCAACGTCTATGAACCCACAGTAGCTGAACAGCCTTCTTCATTGCATATAAGCTTTTTCTGTTAACTCTTTAGTTTCAGGCCATCTGTTAGTGTTGAAGATGTTCATTGTATATATTCTGTAAGGGCATTGTCTTGAGAGCACTCCAAAGTGCTGCAAATGTCACAGTCACAGTAGTACTGGAAATGCTACAAAATCAATGGGCTTGAAGGTAAGAGTGGAAAATTTGAGACTGCTAATTCTTCTTTATGCAGAAATGGTTAAAACTTAATGTAACTGCATTCGTGGGAAAAAAAAAGTCATTATTAGCCATATTAGTTCAAAACTAAACTCAGAGGTTTGTTACCTTGTGGATGGTAACATGAGCAAAATAATTCCTTTTGGCTTGATGTCACTTGAACAGATGAGCTGTGATGCTTTATTTGGATGTTTGAAAGCTGGGGAGATCTACAGAACATGGCATCCCCATCCCATATGCCAGTGAAGCACTGATAGTCATCTGCTTTGACAATTAATTGCAATTGATCTGGAATTCAGGATGGGCTTCAAAAACTGCATTAGTTATCTCTATATATCTAATAGTGTAAAGGAGAGACTAAAGTATTCATTGTGTACTGTGCATCCTGGTGAGACAGGTTGGGACTCCTACATGCAGTTCTGAACTCCTCAGAGCTGTGCTCTTCTGCATGTTGCAATGCATGCAAAACACGCTCCATGAGCAAGGACACAACTGCACTTAACAAAAATGTTGTAAGGAATTGAGTGCTTCTCTGGGGGACAGTGCTTTTAGGTTTGTTGAGTTTAATTTGTGAATACTTCAGGGGATATGGCCTCTAACCAGCATGGCTTCTGTTCTTTATAGCTGCTTGGAAAAGTTGAAATATGAAAGACTGTTAATATGCATTAGAGACTGGCATTTTACAACATTTACTCTTTGCAAAAGTGAATGAAGCAGAAAATGTGTTCATCTCACAACAGGGAAAATTATCTTTCCCGTTATAGAACAGAGAAGAGTTTAGTGTTTCTCTTGTGCATATTATGATCTCACTCAGTAACCTAGTCTGGGAAGTTGCAGTGATACATCTACTGGCATTTCTGTGGCAAATTAAAAAAAGAGTTGTCATGTTCTCCTGCAAAGGAATGTGGGCAGGCAATGCATCGTCCAATTCCTTTACATATAAGGTAATCTCTTAACTCTCCCTCAGAGGGAAGTGCTATGGAAGCCTTGCTATCTAGTCAGGTTTGGAGGATACTCTTACATTTCCCTGTCTTTGAACTGGCAGGATTTCAAAAGCTAAATAACAGTCTTACTAGCAGAAGAGCTGGCCTTCATTCTTCTCATCACTAGGTCTGTTTGCACTTGCAACTGCATTTTTTTTCGTATGGCTTTAATAGAAACCAGTTTCTTGCTATTTAGCATTACAATCAGTAGAAGTCTAACAGCCTGGAATAATTTAATACAACAATGTAAAACCCCAAGTTATTTAAAATATTTCTTCAGATATATGTGGGGTTTTAGCCTGTTTCTTAAAGAAAAGGGAGTCAGGTAGATAGCCCGTCCTCTGGTTGTCTCATCAGAACCTTGGGAACTGCTGTCCACCTTCAACCAAATTTGAACAAAAGACATCTCAAAGATCATTAAGTTCCCACAAGTTTGATGAAAACTGGCATTCAGAAGTGAGGAGAAAGCTAAATGAGGTGTCCTTAGAGGGACAGGCGAGCAGACTTGTGTGTTCTCTGTGGCAGCAGCTGGCAGCCCGGTGTACACATGTGCATGGTGTAGCCAGCTGGCCTGTGCTGAGCTCCAGAACAGCCACAGCAGGTCATGTCTGTTATTTGGAGGATGTGTCATAAGACATATAGGAGGAAGTTGGTGTTATTGTGGTGGGAAGAGGAAGGGGACACAAAGTACAAATCCATGGTAAATGAGACTTCGTAAGTTCAGTGGCATACAGAGCAAATGGGAGGCTTTTTATTTTTTTTGAAACATGCAGTAAAGCCTTGACCTAAAGACTGTTCTTTATATGCTTTTGTAAAGTCTTTATAAAGCTTTGAATAAATTATTTTCCCTTCTGATGGCTAAAAACCAGAGTGGAATGGAGAATATACCTTTAAATCTTACACATTTGATTTGGTTTCTTGACAAGACAGTACTCCCAAAACATAAAATATTGTTATATCATCTTAGAACAGATGTTTATTGTTCTTCTGTAGGTGTGAAGTGTTGTAGGCATGTGTTTGTCACAGCCACAGGAGGGTGCTATCCCTGGTCAAGTTGATGGAAAGATTAGAGCAGTGTGTTGACCTCAGTTTCTTCCCTCCTAAATTTGTTGTGTGTAGATCGGCAGAAGTGGCCATTGCTGTGTTTGGAGGATGAGATTCTTATGGAGTTACCTATCGCTGTTCTGCTTGAAGGACTTGCACTGCCCCTGCCTGGCAGTGTTTCATGTGTGGTAATTGACAAGACCACAGTAAGTGGTAACATCTGCCAAGGCCTTTCAAGTGTATTTGCATTCGTGAATGGACAGGATCGCACCGATAATGAGTTGAAAACTCCTGTCAGTCACTGGTGACACCGGCCACGCCGAGTGGCACCACCTTTCACAAGCCAGTAGATGGTGCCAGGAGATGTTTTATGCTAACACTGCAGTACCTTCCGTTTGAGAAGCCCTACTTCTCTGTCACTCAAATTCGGGAGGCACAGTCACATCTGGACAAGGTTCGGTACCCTCCTGGCAAACACATCCTGCTCTTCTGATTCTGTAAGCTGTGAGTGAGGCTTGAGGGACACAAGAAGACAGATGTGGCCACCACCCCTGGGTGCAAAACATGCTCCTAGGCAAAGGATTCCTTCAAGCTTTCCATCTTTTTTGGCCCATTAGGCTTTGTAATAAATTGACAGGTTCAGATTGTTTCTGATGTTTCTTATTTGGGATTTTCATATTTTGGGAGTAAAGCTGACTGCTTAATGTATGCAGGGCATGTTCAGGAATGGTGCATGTGAGTAAATGTGTGCTGGTTTTCTGCAATTCAGAATTTATTCCAGCAGAAAAAGAGCAAGATGCAATTATGTTGTGCTCTGAAGTATAGTCTGAACACAGTGGGTGGGAGAAGGTCTGCTAAACCTGACTAGTGTGTTTAGCCTGTTGTGTGATCAGTATTTTAAACCTGACCTCTCTTCACTCTGGGCTGTACTCTGTGGATTTAGCATTGACAAGTCTGTTTTCTGGATTGCTTGTGTTTGACACTGCAGACAGAGTTTCACAGAGGTGTTTGAAAGCTTTTTTCATACATGGGCAGCACCATTTCACCTCCATGCCAGAGGACATTTCAAAGTTATAGGCCAACTAAATGCAGCAATAGACACTGCTGTAGGTGTCTTGATTGAGACACCTGAAACTGAAGTTGGTGTGCCTACAGGTATAGATAGCTATACATTCATGTCCTTACACATACAACAGCATAGGTTACTCTTGTAACTACCTGTATGTTAATATAACTGCATCAGCACCAGAAAAAGTGGTATCAGTTTCAAACTGGGGTGGATAACACAATGAAATCCCTGTGTTCCCAGGCCTTGGTTTTGCAAATAGGCAGATGATATGCTGTAATCTTATTTGTTGGATAAAAAACCTTTACAGATCATAACACAAATTATTCAGCAGCAGGTGAAATCCTAAGCACCTTAGAAAAGAACTGCTCATGAACTCAGTACTGTAAGTTCCAACACAGAAGAATTGTGTGCCTGCTGAGTCAAACTCTTCCTGTAGCTCCTTAGATGTGCAATTTCATGTATTTATTTATTTATTTATTGGTTGGTTGGTTGGTTGATTGATTTTAGAGACAGGAAGCCCTCAGGTAGGAAGATCATGCAGAGTTACTTCACGGAGTCTTACTCTGTTCTTCCAGCACTGTGATGCATCTATCAGTTGAAAAGGGTATTTGTTATCAGATGATAGTTTTTTAAAGAGGACTATACGTGGCATCATGTTAATTAGAGTAAAATTATGTATTTTAAGGTGTCTGTGTGTGATGACACATTTTTCACATACAAATGGAGCAGAGCAGTCAAGCCTTCCTCAGTCTCTGTCTTAGAGGTGAGAAGTAGACTTTCTGATAGTGTAGCCTAAGGGGCAAATAATTCAGGTTAAAATGCCTGTAGCACTGCTCTCTAAGCTTAAAAATTGGTAACATGTGCATAAATTCAGATAAAATTTCATGAAAATAAATATCAAATGCATGTTCTCTGGCAGGTCCTAATTGCCATAGTATATTCCTTTTCTTCTTGTGTGATTTTATTCAGTTTTGGATTTCAATGATCCCTTCAGTTCTGAAGTTAAGCCAAGAATCCTGCTCATGGGATTGAGAAGAAGTGGGAAGTCTTCCATTCAGAAAGTTGTGTTTCACAAAATGTCGCCGAATGAGACTCTCTTCTTGGAGAGCACAAACAAGATCTGCAGAGAGGATGTTTCCAACAGCTCCTTTGTCAACTTTCAGATATGGGATTTTCCTGGGCAAATTGACTTCTTTGACCCTACGTTTGATTATGAGATGATTTTCAGAGGCACTGGAGCACTCATATTTGTTATTGATTCTCAGGTAAAAAAAAGGGTGTTTAAGCTACTGTTTCCTTTTCTTCCTTCAGCAATAGAATGGGTTGGAAAGCATAGTTTTTTTCAAAGCAAATAAATAATCTACATCACAAACACACATTAAAAGAAGTAATTAAAACTTGAAGAGCAGCTTGGTTATTTTTAATCTCTCTCTGCAGTATGTTCAGAAGTTAACTAATTTGTTTTAACATCTCAAGGTTCTTGCTCATACTCCTAAGTGCTGACAGCATGAGATTGGTGCACATGCTGGATGTAGGCTCAGGCTTCTACTTATAAAACATTAAAAAAATTAAGCTGTTGTTGAGCTGTAGCACTATCTAAAAATAAGTATCATAAATTTTAAGATTTATATTTTTTAAATACTCTTCCTAACTTCTAGCTCTTCTTTTTCCTTTATTAGGATGATTACATGGAAGCATTGGCTCGGCTGCATCTTACTGTGACCAGAGCCTATAAAGTGAATCCAGATATCAACTTTGAAATCTTCATCCATAAAGTGGATGGTTTATCCGATGATCACAAGATTGAAACACAGAGAGATATTCACCAGAGGGCAAATGATGACCTTGCAGATGCTGGATTGGAAAAGATTCACCTCAGGTGAGAAAAGCTGCTGTGCAGAGAATCCTGAGGAGGAAAGCAGCTTATTTGACAAGTTACCGCTTTCCATTCTCTTGAACTAGCAGCAAGCTTTTGATGTATGAAGGAAAGGGATAATCAGAGATACTGCATTTGACCTGAGCCACAGTATCTTATTTCTGATTGCTGTCTTGGAGGGAGAGATGGAGAGCTGCTTAATAACCAATGACAAATATGCCAGAGTCCTGTCAGATTTTGTTGCAGCTACTGTCTTGAAATAAGTTGCTTGGACAGTGGCAGCAACCAGTAGAGCTCCAGAGAGTAGAGTGTATATGCCACTACATCACTTTTGCCTTCTTGAGAAGCTCTCTGCCACACAGTCCCCTCCCAATTGCACATCCTCACTGCTGGAGCCTGCTCAGAGCCACTTGGGAAGACTGGTGCTGTATCTTTGCTTTGTGTCTGCTGGCAAAACTGAGTATTGTAGCAAATAGTGACAAAGAGTGGACTTTTGCAGACTGGGAATTAGAGGACATCAAGTTGTCATGGCTTTCTTAGCACCTTAAAGCCAAGTACAAATACATTAAAAAGAGAAACCTGCTCCATGAACATGCAGGTCTTTAGAGCTCTTAACTACTTGACTGCATCACTGCACTGCTAAATGGGTCCATAACTTTCAAAAAGTAGATCACAACAGACATACTCAGTAATACTCCTCTCCTGCAATTTGAAACATATTTTTGTAAGAATACCAATGTGGAAATTGCATTAAAAAGTTCTACATCAAGGTCTAGGTTTCAGTGTCTAGGTTGGGTTTTTTTTAGTATAGAGATGAAGTCCTGTGCTTCAGTCATACCGTGACTTTTGATCACAGGGGGTAATTACATTAGTGTAGGCTCTTACTGTTTGACAATATTTTATTTCACTCATATTATGAAAGGTACATCATGTTCACAGCATGTGGCTAAAAGGAAAATGTGGTGACATTTTTTTCCAGCTTTTATCTGACAAGCATATATGATCATTCTATATTTGAAGCGTTTAGCAAAGTGGTACAGAAACTGATTCCACAGCTCCCAACACTGGAAAACCTGCTTAACATCTTTATTTCAGTAAGTACTTGCTATATACTTTGTTTGTAGATCTGGCTATGTCCAACATGCATGTTCAGATACCCTGTTCACTGCCTTCTGAGAGACCACGAGCAATGTGAATTCTCAGAGCAGTTATCAGAAGTTAGTTGAAACGCACCTCTCTGCAGCTTGGCCTCACCTCCCTGTCTATCAAACAGTGTTGGTGAGCTGCTGAGATACTCACAGTATTTCCTGAGTCACAGAAAGTGAGTTGGCAGCTATCACTTTTCTGCGCATAACATTAATATGAATGTTGCAAAAGTCTGCTGCATGCATTTGTTTTAAGTTGTACTTAAAACTTGTGTCAATAAATACTTTAAGGAACATAATCTAGGCTGACCTTGTATGTGGAGCTGTCTGTAGTGCTTCCTAGAATTAATTTCACTTTGTATCAGAAGTTTACCAAGCTTAAGAACATCATCTCATGTCTTGCAATTTTTAGAGGTGAGTCCACCACAGTTGTCACTGCTTCCTCTGAAGGCCAGTTAGGGAGCTTTGCATATCTAGTGTCTTGTGACCACTGTGGAGGAGATTGCTTGCTCCACTCTTCCTGTATGGCTGATTTCTTCTTTTCCTTTGTACTGAGTCTGACACTCACCTGTTCCCTCATGGGGTTACTGTGACACACACTAATGCACTGTTTAATTTAGTTAAAAGCAGGTCATGGAGGAGTCTAACATGCTTTTGTTTTGACACAAGGTAAGAGATGGAAACACGGGCAATGAGCAAAGGGGAACACAGTGAGTAGGTTGTGAAAAGGGGAAACTCCCCATTTTAGTGGTCATTAAATCAGGTCATAGTGGCTCTGGCTCCTAAAACTGCACCCTTTCTCACAGTATTCTAATTTTGCCCTTGGCATCTAGCACTTATTTCTGAAGCTTCAATTTCCAAGCAAGGTATTTTGTTGTGTCTTTTTGTGATTTTGACATAAGAAATTATTTAATATCGTTGAACAGCCTGTAAGATAAAATTAGACTTCACAGTTTCTCAGTGTAAAAATGGAGAGAAAGAAAGGTTGGATGTGAAGGGGAAAGCTAGGAATAGAGTAGGTCATTCCAAAACGTATTCTCTTACTATTAAGCAGCATATTATGCTGTCTCATAGTGAATGGTTTTGTACAAACATCTGTTTCTACCAAAACAGCTGTTCCTACCAAACAGTGTATCAGTTATCATCCAGTCTCAAACTCCACTTAGGACAGAAAGGTAATGAAGAAATGATGACAACAGTTCTGGAGCAATTAGATAGTGTTTTTGGCATGCAGTCTTACAGAGAAAGCTGTCTGAATAATAGTCCTCCTTGTGCCAGAGTCACTCCAGTCACTCATTGTGAGTCAGAGCTCTGTGTGGAGGCTCCTCTCACTCTTTGGAGTTGGGGAAGAGTTTGTACGAAATCACCACATGAATTGAGCACAAGCTGCTTCCTGAATGAATGATGACAGTTGCTCGTGTGTCTGGAACACCCAGCTCCAATCATACATAGAACATCAGGTATCATTTGTAAGGAAGAAAAAGTATTTCAAATGAATGGGAAGTCCAAAAAAGTGGGAGAGGTGTGCTATTTCCCCTGTTCTGTATGGGAAAGAGTCTCAGACTGTTCATGACCTGGAGTTGTGTAGCTGCATCACTGTGTCCTCAGCATGCTTGCTGTTTTTACAAGCATCTTCTCTCTGTAGGCAGACTCAGAATGACTATTTGCAACCACAGGAAGATTAACCATCATTCTCCAGCATAGTATGAGTTAGGGGGTGCCTCTTTACCTTGGCAAATTAGAAACAACAAATCTTGACATGGCTTTTGGTCACGCCTTCCCTCAGGAAGCCAACGTGTTGGATATCAAGGTGTGGGTGTATTAGTGTTCTACTTCTGGTTTTGCAGCAGTATTCATGAGGAAGTGCTTTCATTTATGCCACAGAGACTTCCAACACAAAAAGCTGACGAATACAAAAATAGATCTGTGATCACTCTTAAGTTCACAGCAGGTTTTTGCCTAAGTTTATAACGCCACAGTGTGTGAGCATGTTTGAGGAACCATCAGCGTGGTAATACTGCTTCTGCATTCTTTAATGTAACTGCTTGTAAGTCATAAAATAGCAGTTGGTTGTCACTCAAAATCCATGTAAATCTTACCTAACACACTTAGCAGCTTCATGTAGAAGGATGCCTGTTTCTTAATTACCGTGGCCTTATCACGCAATCAAGTTGTGTGACATGGGAATGTGGATTTTCAATTCAGGTTTGTTTCATTTGTTTTGAGGGATATTAAAATGTGTGTGATAAGCAATGAATTATTACAGTAAAAATCAAATTATGCACAGTTTTATTCATTTAATGATTTAAATTTTGTAATCTATAAATTCAAATGTAGTACTTATTTCATGAAATTTGCTGTTTGCTGTAAGACCTGTTTAAATAACTGTCCAAAATTCATTCCTAACTGGACATGACTGGGAATATCCTCTTAAGTTCTTTTGAGAATTGCCTTTTAGGGCCAAATTCTGGCTTACTCTTCATACTTTCAAGACAGAAAAAAGAATAGGCCTGTTTACCTAACCTAGCAATTGGAGTAATACTACCACTTTTACTGAATCCATTCTGTTTAAGGAATAGAAACTATCTTTTGCATCATCACATCCAGTATAGCTGAGAAACATGGTTTGAATTTCAAGTACCTCATGGTTTTTACCTATCCAAAATAAAATCCCATATATTCATTGCAGATTTTTCACAGTGACTCTCTTGGTTCAGATTAACCATGGAATACTCTTACATCGATTCAGAGTGCTTCTAGCACATGTGGCATCTTCTCTGGAGACTGTAAGGTTGTGTCAGAGAGAACTGGTGCTTATTCACACCCTGCTCTCATTTAGTCAATGGCAGCCTTTCATTCAGCTGCATAAGGTTGCTGTTGGCCTTTGTTTCTTTAATAAGGAACCCACCTGCTCTAGGAGCAGAAACAGTTGATTTCTTATTGTCATTTTTCCTGAGCGTTAATGATGTAATGTATCTTTAAATAGTATTTTTTATCCCCCTTTTCCTGTTTTTTTATGAGTTATTATTGTTTCTACAATTCCTGTTTGGTTGGGTTTTTGAGTTTTTTTTTCCTTGCTTTTTGGTGTGTTTTTTTTTGTAAGTTATTTCCACACAAAAATTCTGTCAAATCCTTTGCTTTTTCAATTACAGTTGCACTAAAAACCCTGGCAAAGAAATATTTGAAGGCACATGGGTACAATTTAGTGGTTACTTCTCCTGGCAGTCCCTCCTACCGTTTCACAGAGGTTTCTGTCACCATGCAAAGTTGGAAAGAAGCAAATGTGTGCAGTTTCTCAGGAGGCCCTACCACGATGGATGTTTCAGTTGAAAACAAGCATGGTTTAGGTTAAGAGACCAATTTCTGTCCTTACCAGCAGGTGTAAGTGCTGGCATGGCAAACATCTGAAGATGAAAACTTTCTGAACTGTCACTGCAAGTACAGGCAGGCTGCAGCAGCTGCAGTTCTGAGATTAAAAAATCACTTCTCATTGCTAAATGTTATTTTCATTGGCATCTTAATAATTTAAAGTTCATCTTACCTGTACAACTGAAATTCTTGTTTTCTCTTTGTGTAATACAAGGTTTTGCAATTGACTCCTCATGAATAACACTACAGGGTTTAAGTTCCAACTTCTGTCTGAAATTATTTGTATTTTCAAATAAGTATTTTGGCAATGAACTATGGCTATGTACATATATGTTATTTCAAGTGAATCTTATAATTAATTTTATTTGACAGCTTCTGTTGAACTATGTGAGGTGCTGTCAGAATTACTATTTAAAAAGTAAAATTACAGAACTACCATATGTGACCAGAACAACCAACATAAATATGCATACATTTCTGTTCTTTGTGCTCAAAGAACACAGACTCATAGGCTGTAGGCAGAAAGGGACCTACAGAGATCAGCTGCTGCTCAGAGACAGGCCAGTTGCAGCAAGATGCTTTTGGCTGGGTCCAGTTCAGCTTTGTGCATCTCAATAGATGGAGTCTCTACAAACTCTCAGGTCAGCATGCTCCCAGTCCTTCACCACTCTTATGCTGATTTTTTTTTCTTGTATCAAGTCAGAATTCCAACTTGTGCCGTTTGACTTTTGTCCTTCAACACTGTAGCTTTGAGAAGAGTTTGGCTCTGGCTCTGGCTTCCCTGAACCCTTACATTAGGTATTTGTGGACAGCAAAGAGCCTTCTATTCTTCAGGCTGAACAAAGCCAGTTCTCTGAGACTTTCATTGTATATCCTGTGCTTCAGCCCATCTACCTCAGGTATCCACAGTGTATACTTTGGTGGATTTTTTTTTTTATTACTGACTTCCTGAAATATGCTGCTCAGAGTCTTTTCCATCATGAAATGCAAGAAATTCACCTCTATACTCTGTTATTATTAATGGATGTTTCCAGCCTTAGCTCTGTGTGCAGTGATAGAAGAATGAACCCTCTTTAAGAAGAAAATGCCCAGAATACTGCTGGCCATTGTTCAGTAGCATATCTAGTGTTTGAAATTTTTCTGCCTATTTCAGCAAATATGGAAAGCAGGAGAGTCCCTTTAGTCTCTTCACTGTGTGTTAAACAGTTGACTTAGAAAAGAAGGAAGAAAAAAAGGAAAAGTTTGTAACTACAAAAGAAGCTGAAACTATTAAAACTTGTTAGGGATTTTCAGTGTGGTTTTTGGTAGTTACAAAATGACTGTGGTAACAGTTGGAAAGCCCATGTATGAAGACTTTTCAGTTTGATGGAGAAAGTTGCTTGTCTTCCTGTATAAGTGGACTCTGAAGCATATTTTATGGCTTGGGCTTTAGCAGTACTGGGAAATTGCCCTTTTTCATGCTGGGACAGCTGTCCAGGTGTAATCCCTTGATATCAGCAAGCAAGGTTACTGTTTTCAGTTAAGCAGGACACATTTTTTTTCCAGGAAGCAGAGGCTTAGGGCAGGTTACCTTATCCACACAAAGAGTATGAGCTGGCATTCCTGGCTAGCCTCTCAGAGCTGTGAATATGATACATCTCCAGTACAGAGACAGTCTTAATCAGCTTGGCAGGATGACAGGGCAATAGCTGTCATCTCTTTAGCAAGCCTTACCATTTTAAACATGGCTTTAACCACCAGTGCTACATGAAACCTGAAAGCACCATCAAAATGCTGGTCTTTCTCCTGTGATCCTAAAAGATGTTCTACAGAACCAGACAGTAGAACAGCTGCAGACCCCAATGAAAAAATATCTTAATTTCCTTGAGAAATCAAGTCCTGAACAATACTGCCTTCTTTGTCCATCAGCTTTTTCTTTCCTTTGTTTTACCTTCTTTTATGCCCAGCTAGAATAGCTTAAGATTACATCTTTCTTTTATGTCTGTTGCTACAATCGAAACACCAAAAGCGTGAACCTGGAAGGTTCTCCTCCACCCCTTTCCCCCCAGCATTTTCCACTGAAAATAAATGTAATCTCTCCAGGTGGACAGGTTTGGCAGTGTAACTTGGCACTGTGTCTGCTCAGAGGCAGAAACTGTTGGAAGGTCTGTGAACATTATGGTTTGCTACAAATGTGACAGGGCGGTATGTACAGTTCATTCAAAGTGAGCTTGACTGAAGTTTAACTTCTTTAGCCTGTCTTTTTGTGTAACAGGCAAGTAAGGGAACAGAAAGGCGTGTTGTTAATTTGAAGACATGGCTTCCACTTTATTTTTCTTTTTTTCTTTTCTTGAATAGAATTCTGGGATTGAAAAAGCATTTTTATTTGATGTAGTCAGTAAGATCTATATTGCAACGGACAGTACTCCAGTGGATATGCAAACTTATGAGCTCTGCTGTGATATGATAGATGTTGTGATTGACATTTCTTGTATATATGGGTAAGTAAATTGTGAATGTTTTCCATAAAATTGTGTACTGAGAATCTGAATCACCTCAAAATTAGAGTGATGTGGGTACAGACAATAATGAGAATGTGTAATTTGCCAGAGTCATTGGTCAGGGTAGGGGAGGAGGAAACAGCTGGCCTCTGAGGGACTGATCCTTCCCAGCAACAAGCACTGCTCTCTGTTCAGCCTCTTTTGTGAACATTTTCTTCTTATATGCTAATAATTTTATTTGGAGGAATGAGTGGGAAGAAACCAACCTAAAACAAAAGAAAACTTTATTATCTTTGTTCCCCAGGAATGAAGTCAACAGGAGGATGCCTCCTGATTTAAAAAGAAGTGGGGCCATATTTAGTTTTGTTGAATAGGTAGTAGCCTCTCATGGCCTCAGAGAGTTGCTTCATTCTTGCTTCAGTTCTCTGTCCTCTTTTCCCTACGTGACCTTTCTGGGTTTTTTCATTTCCCCTTCTTACAGATTAGCAAATGGAGATCTCCTGGGCTGGCATGTATGTCTCCTTACAAGTTATGTTTTCAGTGGCCTGGCCCTTGGTCAAATGTAATGCCAGCCATTCCTGGGAAAGGCTGGGGCACACCAAGAATGAGTGCATTAAGATGCACACACTTGGAGGCCAAAGAACAGCATACTTAGAGAGTGGTAGGCTTGGGTAGCTTTGCATGTGCACCCACTGACAGACTTCTTGCACTGTTGAAGGTACAGGGGAATCTTGGTGCAGATGTGCAGTAAGCACTGGAACAACAACTTGTTTAAAATTTTTCTAAAATTGCTGAAGTTTGTATATTCTATCGTGTGTTTCAGATTTTGGAGTAGTCAATATTACAGAGGTATAAAATAAAGGATGCTGATTTTTGTACAGAGAAAGATGCTGCTGTGTAGTTCAAAAGACTGTGCATTTAATAATTGCCTGTACAACATCAGTTGTGGGGCTCTTTATTTACACAAAGTCACTCTGCCACTGTCTTTGTAGCCATTTAGCATTTATCACCAGAGCTCTGCTTGCCATTTTTTAGCTACAGACTAAAGACATGATATTACAATTGATCTCTTGTCCTCTGTTCCTGAAACATCTGTGGAACTTGCCACTTTAATATATTATTGAGACTAATTGTTCCAAGAGGTTGATGATAACTATCCATTTAAAAATAGCATTGTGTGGCTTCAGGAATAAGGATAAAATGACAATGTGATCATCATGACACAGCATTTGTGAAGGAGAAATCTCTTTTCACAATACAAAGTTGCAAAAGCCAACATCTCACAAGGAAGGTCTTATGATGTCTTAAACTGTTGGTCAGCTGCCACTGCTCAAGCAAGGTTAATGGGTTTGGAATTATCAGTACAGACTTACTGTTTCACATGTTTATGATGTCATAATATAGAGCATTGATTAAAAGAAAAGCAGCCTTGTGGTAAATGGGTGGTAACTTACAGAGAAAAAAATAAGGTTCCAGTTCAGGCACTTGGCAATCAAACAATCTGATTTCTAGTCCCAGATCTAAGGTTTGGTGTGTGATGAGATAAACAATTTAATCTCTTTGTCTTCTTAGTTTATGTAGTGTGTAGTTTGAAGAAGAGTCTCCTCGAAAGGTTAAAATGAAAATCTAATAAAGTTCGAGATTCTTTAGTGAAAGAACCAATGGAGCAGTACTTCTGTTAACTAATCTGGTGTCTTATCTTTTCTTGTTTGTTTGTTTGAATATTGCTCTTTAGGCTTAAAGATGATGGCACTGGAACTCCTTATGACAAAGAATCAATGGCAATCATAAAACTGAATAATACAACTGTCCTTTATTTAAAAGAGGTGACAAAATTCCTCGCTCTTGTTTGTTTTGTCAGAGAAGAAAGCTTTGAGAGAAAAGGTATTTTCCCCCCTAGTATTGCATTACTTTTCCCTTATATTAGTGAGTTAATGAATAACTGGTTGTTATTAGCTGAAAACAGTTTCTAACCGTATCATAAATATTAAGGTAAGTACAGCTTGATAAAGCTTACATGACATGTTTAAAGGCATGAAGTATTTGTGCTGGCATTAAGATAGGATAAAATCAAAAATGTATTTGACAACTTTCAGATATGAAAGCATTTGAAAGTTTGCATCCAATTCAGTAAAATGTCCACCTGTAGAATGTGTCAATTTATCTTGGCTGGCACTGATTTGTACCTGTTGACGCCAGCATACACCTTTGGAACAGCTTGTGTACCATAACCAAAGGAAAATTTTTGAAACTGGCTGATAGAATATTCTTGCTTTTCTTAAATCTGAAAGGAGGCTCTTGAAGAGTTGCATATTTAGGACCTAGTCCTACTTAGGACTGCTTTAGTATTTTGCAGTTAAAGTGCATAACATTTCTTTGTTATCTTTCTGACCCTGGTTAAGGTCAGTACTGAAACCTTACATGATCTCTCTGCTCACTGGCACGACGTTCTTTGAGTTACTGCTCTTAGTGACATGCCTTGAGACCAAAACTCAGCAGCAGAAGAGCAAGCCATCATCTGGGCTTGTGTGCCCCATCTTGTGATATTCATTCAGCAGTCAGTGTTGGTGTGTTTGTGAATGCAGCACTCATACTATGCTGGGCTGTTTGACAGCCTGTTGACCTTTTGATAGAACTCAGACTGGTCAAATGACTCTTTCATATCCCTACCACCTTTATTGCATGTGAATATTGGATGCAGTCGCTTTCTCTTTCTGTTTTAAGCATAAAAGAGTGTTACTTCTGCATCCTTACTAACAACACTGTTTCAGAAAAGATGCCACATTGAATAAACAGCTTTTAGGGTTTGTCCATAACTGTGTCAGGTTGTTGTGTATACAGAGTTGGGACACTTGGTAGCCTGCACTCTTCTACAGTACAGTTCCAGTACTATAATGGAGATGAGCTTCTTGTGCCTGATGACTTCCACATAATATTTTGTCTGAACTCTAGGGAGATGGAAAGTAATTCCTGGGGAAAAAACCAAAAAGCAACATGGTGGATTTAAATTACTTAAAATATGTATCTCCTGTTATGGAAATTGAAGTGGAAAACGCTGCAGTATTTGAGTTAAGAAAGCTTATGGCATTAACGTTGAATGAGGTCATGAGCTCAGTACCAAAATTCTAAAATTGTATTGTGGTATTACAGAACTGTAGCACTCAGTAAGTCTTCCAATTGACTACCAATATGGCTTTACAGCTTTTCTGTGGGATCACATTCAGCCCACTGACATGGTAATGTTATCTGCCTGTTATGTAAGTATCTAATCTAACAGCATGTCTATTGTGTTACTTTTTAATTACAATGTAAGATGAAGTATAGCTGGTATGATTTGGTAATATTTCTATAAAGTATCCATTTCAAAGCTTATGTATTGTCAAAAAAATCAAAATTCTTTGGTTAATAGATGCTACTTATTTTTATTGCAGTTATTCTGTAAAGCAGATTTCCAAAATGATGCCATATTTTATAAAAGATTGTGGTTTTTCTTCTAGTATACTGAGCACTTCTTCAAAGCCTTTTATTAAATTAAAGCTCTGTTATCTGCCAGTGAAGTTCTATTTGTTTTTTCTTAAAACTAACAAGTATATTTAATATCAGACATGGTATCAAGCTGTAATGCTTACTGAACTATTTGTATTTATCAAGCATGCTTTTGCTTAGCACAGAAAAAATTTCTTGGACAGTTCACTGAATATGACCTCCAGAGGGAGAGTATGGTATTTCACTAAGTGCAGAATATGAGCAATTTTTTAATTACCTTATTTATATTGATGTCTTTTTTAATATGCAAAACATTTCTGTCTCTGTAGGATTAATAGACTACAATTTCCATTGTTTTCGAAAAGCCATACAAGAAGTATTTGAAGTAAGAATGAAAGTAGTAAGATCTCGAAAACATCAAAGCCACCTGCAAAAAAATAAAAGACCCACTCCCAATGGGACACCAAGAATGCCACTTTAACTGAGGTTTTCTGGTAATGTGGCAAGCAAAGTTTTCATGAAGTTGATGTGACTTCTGCATCTCATTGCACTGAGTGAAGAGGAAAACAAATGGGACTGATGTATTACATGGATTTTCCCTGAACGTTCAGAAAGCACTGTTTAAATATTTTTATCCAATCAGTTTTTTTCATATAGTGAGCACTTTGAGCAAAATGTTGTATATATAAACATTGAGGTGAACACTTGTAAGAATTTTCTTAATATATGCTGTAAACCTTTTTCATGCCATATTAAGAAAAAGCAGCTGTGACAGAAATACTGGGTACATAATTTGCACTTTTTCATGTTTTCCTTGTGGAGTTGGACTTTGATAAACTTAGTTTTTATGGTGATTTTGATGCATGGTGTCAGGTAGAATGTATGCTGTAGTTTATTTACCTGCTACAATCAAATTGGTTAGTAAAAAATTAAGAAAACTTGGTACAATGCCTTTTTAAATTTGTGACAGCTAATACCTAACATTCATACAGATCTAATTTCCTATATTTTTCAATTTGTAAACTGAAGAATAATATTGAAGTATTACAGCAATAAGCACCTTACCAGGGATCATAACTGGTAGGTAAATATTAGCTTTTATAAAACAGGCTTTTGGCCAAATTTCATCTGGAGTTCTCCATAACACTGGTCATGCCCTCTCTTGGGTCTATTTTTATTATTTACCTCAGCATATACCACTAAAATACCTTTCTATAAAGACAATTGTTTTGTAAAATGGCTCTATGTTGCACTAGTATTTTTATAAGGCTTCAGAGGAGTGTGTTGTATCTGTATGGTTGAATTTACATTGCTGAGTTTGTGTTGAGAGCCTGCACATGTACAGTTGGTGCAGTGAAGAGTCTGTATGTATTTCCACTCTGACATTCTGATGTACTGATACAAAATCATAAAGATGTGAGCACTGGGTTCTGATTCCCTCTAACAGGGGTACATCTGTGATTGAAATCAAGAAGAGACCATTAAAATGAGGACTGGACAATCTACCTGCTGTAATAATCAGCATACATCGCTACTTATTATTTTAATATTGAAGATGGGCAGATTTACCTACCACAGGATCAGCCAGGACAGCAGAGCACAGTCAAACCTAAACAGGAGTAACACTTACTTTCCATATTCTGTATTCAGTGTTTTTGTTTAATTAGTGATACAAAATTACAGTTTCTAGTTGGAAAAGCAACTGTTTTTTACCAATTGCATGCACAGTCCAGTGGTGGTGTTGGCAGCTTTTGGGAGTGAGAAGAACTTGACCAGAATGGGAGGCAGCTTCCTGTACAGCAGAAACAGGTAAGGGGAGATGTACCTCATTCATAGTTAATCTGCCCCGGCCAAAATAGCTCTGGAGGCAGGCAGGAAGATAGTCTTAGCCAAGGTGAGGCATAATGCTGCATGCCTGCCAGTGAGTTAAGAGCCCCCAGTGTTTGCTGGCTTTTGTTGAAGAAGGAAAGGTTTAACCTGTGAGAAGCAAGCCTAAGTTGTGGTTTGGATGCACACACAGAGTTGCTGTATGCTGTACCTGGGCCCATCTGGAAGCACTAATCCCATCCTGAATACAAGAGATGGGAGAGCCAGTTGGCAAAGGCTCTCCACTCAAACATCTGCCAAAAGGGAGACCAGTAGTTTCCAAACCCTTTACTGATGTCTGATTCATGTGACTTCTTTTGGCTCTTTTGGCATGAGTCTGTTGAATATATGTGGAGTTCTTAGAAGCAGTCAATAGTCAATAGCTCCATCAAGACTCCTGTGATAAGTAATGCAGTTCTAGGTGCTCAGGAAGGTAAGGAATATTGATAATAGTGAAAAGCACTGGTCCTGGTGCTGGTGTGAAGGATAGTGACAGTAGCTGTAGTCAAATTAGAGTGTTTCAAAAACAGAGTTCAAATTCCTTTTTGTACTGTCACCACCCATCATCTCAGTTGAGGGCAGCTCTTCTGACCAGCCCCTCAGTTAAAGTAATGCAAAGCTGTTTTCAGAGTTCACCAAAGCTATGATGGGTAAGAGATACCTTTTGGCAGCTTTCCAGTCCACAGGACTTTCATTGAAGGGCTGCCATAATTTCTGGCCACGTGTTTGTCTTTCATTTTGTTGAGATCCACCATAAGGTCACAATCTCTGTCCTTCTTCCTTCAGTTCTCCAGGTATAAGTGGTTATGTGGGACTAAGAACACCCACTGGCTGGGCCAGATTTTGTTTTTTTTAATGTGTAAATAAAGCATCTTGTCATAGTGGCTACAGTGTGAGTCAAAACTGAATATAGTTTCCATATATTTGGCCTGAGTTCTATGTAGTATTGTATGCCCTTGTATTAGAGACTATCAGCTTGTTTAAGACAGTGAAGATAGCTCTTGTAGTCCCCTCTAGAATTTGGAACAGACTGTGGCATGATTTAGTGAAGGTGACTTTAGCTAATATAAAATTACCAGTTGGATATTATCAGAGTAAGCATAATTTTCATCGAATTACTTATGTTTCAAATACAAAATGGAAATAATGTTAAAAATGCATTAGTTTTAGTGTTTAACTTTGGTATTTTCAGGTTAGGTGATGACTCATTTGACTTTTGAGTAATCATTTTCTAATGTTCTAGCTGAAGGTACTGAGCACTGAGTGAAGCATGCAAGGTTCTTTTTAAGAACACACTTTAAAACTCTTGCTTTTTCTTTTAAATTTTATTGAGATTCTAGTTTTTATTTTAAAGAAATTAAATACCTGATGTGCTACAAGAGCTACTTATGACAAGGCAGTGTTGAGATACCTTTTCTAAAAGTAGAAATTGTGCAAGAAGGAATTACTTTCCAAATAGTCCAGTATTTCTAAAATACCTGATCCATGAGTCTTCATTTTTTATTTATCATTGGAGTTGACGAGAAATGGTAGGGACTATTAATTAACTAGCCACATCGTTTTAAAACACTGTTTTACAGTAAACCCGAACCAATTTAGTATCCCATAGACATTTTAAAGTCAGGAGTTGGATAACTATAAAATACTGATTTCAAGAACTTGCTGAGGAAACCTCTGTGAGTCATTCAACAGGCAGCAGTTCAGAGTATGTAAAGGATTCTTTGAAGAGTTAAAATGCACCTTTGAGCATGCACTGGAACATGACTATTTTAAATACTACAATGCTGGAATATGTTTCTGAAATCCTGTCATTACAGACATGCTGTGCTTTAGCATGGAAATGTAATTGGCAGGAGCAAATTACTCTGATAAAGCATAATTCAAATGGATCATTTGAGATCTCATGGTTCATGGAAGAATTTTTTTTTTCTTATATAAACAAAAATTCTGGGGTGTTTTGCATATGAAATTGCACTCCTGATGGTTTTATACTGAGTTCATTTTGTGAAAGTACTGCAGCAACTTTTAAAAGAAATGTTAAGCTATAAACTCTCTCCATTTTTACATGCATCATCAGATTAGGTTGAGGAATTAAAGAAAATAAGCCTAAGTAGGTCACTGTATACCATAGCAACTGTTTGCTTTAGTGACATATTTACTGTCACTGTCATTTCCAATAGTCATTGTAGAATATTTTTTTCTTAAATTGAACACTGAGGCTTTTCTACTTTTGTACTGAATGATGTATATGAGATTATGTCGTGATTTTTGTGCTACAGCTTTATCTCTGTCCTGGTCAATGGTCAGATCATTAACACCAAAATTTCGTATTCAGATTCTAAATATTTATCAATATCATTGATAAATATATAGCAATATTTATCAATGTAAATTTACTCAATTACAGATAAACACATCAAATTCTCCCATTTCAGCTGTGTGGAAAATGAGAACTAAGCTTGGTTGGGAAGTTCTCTTGGGCTCCTCTGATATGGTGGCATATGGTTGACATCCCACTTGATTTCTCACTGTATTAATATTTGCATATTAGCTCATGCACGTATCTTCAAATAGCTACATTTTAAAAAGACACTAGCAGATTGTTGCTTTTAATTTGTTTTCTCTCTGATATCTTATGTGTTACCTTTCTAAGTTTGCTATCTCTGAATTTCACATTTCACTGTAACCAGGTCTGATAACCCGCTCTGCTTGGTTCTTGCCTTTGGCTTGTAGGCATTGTGAGCCACAGGCTAGGTCTTGTGCAAAAAGCTACTGAAAAAGTACTGAGTACCAAAATATCTACATTGTATAAAATCCATTACATGCTATTAACATCCTTAAAAAGATTCAACATATTTATGTAATCCTGGTATGTATGCACACTATAGAATGTGTTCATATTCAAGTTACAGTTTATGTTGGCAGTCAGATTTTAAACATTTCTTAATCGTCTCCATAACATATTTTAAAATAAAAAATTCACATATATAAATACATCCAGGACAAAAAAAAAAAAAAAACAAAAAAACCCCCAAAAAACAACAGTGCGGCAGTCTATCACTATGTCTTTTGGACTAAACTAACATATTTTTGATGAGGTAAAAGATTTTCATGAGCCTAGTCACAGAAGATACTCTACTGAATATTTTCCTTAATACCTGGACCTGCTACAAGAAAGAATTATTTATTTCATAATTGCTGAATACCGGAAAAAAAAAAGATGAAAAAACCCATTGATGTCCATTCTTTAAAAAAAGCAAACAAAAAAACCAACCCAAAACCAAGCCAACAACTAAAAATGCACTAGCCTAAATTGAGAAGGGTTGGGATTAGACACATGGGTCAGTATGAACGTGAGAGACAAGAAGAAAGTACAGACCAGCCTAGCACAGGCCAGAACATTTCAGTGTATTCAAGCTGCCTAACACAAAATGTTCAGGTTGGATATTGGGAGGAATTTCTTCACAGGAAGGGTGATTAAACATTGGAGGGGGCTATCAGCATGCCATTCATCATTCTGTCTTGGTCTCACATCCTCAGTGCTGAATGCAAGCTTGCAGCAGAGGCATACAAATCAACTCACTGCCACCAGTCCTGTTCCCATTGCTCAGCACTGTTTCCAGCTCTGTTCCTTCAGTAATTTCATATTTCAATTCCACATTTTCTGTCTATAAAGGAGTAGTTGTCGTTCAAATTCTGCATTCTTCAGAAAGTCCATTATGCAGAAACGTGAGTATTGGCTTTAAATTTAGTGTTCTCTTGACAGACTATAAATGCCTTTCTGCATTACTCAGTCCATCCTCTCCCCATGAAAGCTTCCCGCTCCCACAAACTGAACGCATTCATAAAAGTTCCTCAGGATGGAAGAAGTTCTTTTCCTTCTTCTCTCCCCTTTCTGTATTGTTACCATTAATAGTTCCCATAAAATCCAGGCTATAAATCTCTAATTTGAATAGTTATGGCAACACCAGACTGCACAATTGTTTTTAGCTTTTGTTATTTCTCTTTTGGAATATCAACATTCCTCTGCAGCCTGCATCCCCTGCCAGTCTGCATCTCCATGAGTCACTTTGCTAGACACCTTTCAACAAGTGGGGAAAAAAAAGCCTGCAAGCAGATACAGACAATTTAAGAGTGTCATGTAATAATTTATTGGTTAACATAGGTAGCTATGACTAACCAGCTACTAGTGTAAGCATTAACATGCTCACCTCCCTGTCAAGACACCAGATGAGTCTTCTCTGGCTCAAGTGTCACAAAACTGCCATCTTTCGACTTTCTGTTTTTTCCTGCCAGCATTTTATACCTTTTCACACAGTTGCTTTTTCCCTGGGCCTTATCTCAACAGCCCTACCTCCATCTCTGGGTCTGGATTATCTTGCCTGGCCCTGCTGTGCAGCTCTTTCTCATGGTGTAGTGATCCCCTGAGAGTGCTGAACCAAGGCTCTGGGGCTGAGCCCCAGCAGGGCTGGACTGTGTAGCCCAAGCAGCTGAAACTGCTGAGGGGAGTGAGCTGGTATCAGGTCAGTGTGGTCAGCTGGAGCCCAGAGAGCAATGCAGTTTGCAGAGGGTAGGTATGTTAGGTCAGCAGAGCCACTGTGCAGGCCCTCCTGACTGTTGTGATTCGGGCTTTAGTCCAGGTGCCCACATGGATCCCTTGTGTCATTCATTGAAGGTCTCTGGGCACTTCACCTGGCCTCACACTGCTGCTTTGTTCAGAATGGCACCAGTATCCCATACCCTTCTGCTCTATATGGATATCTGGCATACCTTAGGATACTTCATGCGACATCAGATGTGTGCAATTGAATCAAGCCCCAGATTTCCACTAATCTGAGAAACTCCTGTGTGTCCTGGGTATCAACAGGGGGCTGGTGAAGACAGCTGATAACTCAATATATCTTGGCTAATGACACAGTGAGCTTACACTGATGGGTAAACACTTTTTGAGGAGCTTTACATTAAAAGCCTGCTCACCAGTCCTTTATTGCTATTGCTGAGTCAGTCACAAGCAGCTGTACGCAAGCAGGAACGTGCAAGTGCGCATTGGAGCCGTGAGTAACATTTTTGGAATGGATGGGGTGGAAAGGCTGCTTGATGGCAGTCCAACACAAATAACCCTGACTGCTTTCCCTCTGCCTGATGCATAATTGTGAGGAGAGGTGCTCCCTTCCCAGAAGGAAGCTTATGGGAGTAAGTCAAAATGAAGGGCCATGCAGAGCAACTCACACAAGGAAAAAGTGATGAAAAGAAAATCTGGGGCCTGAAGCCCTAAGAGGGAGGATAGTGAAAAACTGGCTGCATGAGTCCAAGGCTGTGCCTGGCCTTTTCTCTTTAAGTAGTGGCACAGGAGCAAAGTATTTTTTAATCCGAGTAGTTTGCAACTACGTTCCAACTATCTAGTGTGCTCTGCAATTTGCATGGTAAAAAATATGCACCAGAGAAAATTTCTGCCATTATCTGTAGGTGCTAAAGATAGAGCAACTGAATCAGGGAAGTACAGAGTCACGAACAGCTGTCACTTGCACCCAGCTTCAGCTTTGACTTGGGTCTTTGCACTTGTCTTCTGAACCAGGAAACCATCTGAACTATTATAGCAATGATGCCAAAAGGCTGTGAGTCAACTGATCAGCGTGACTTCCCATTCTTCAGGGAGTAAAAATAAGGTGAAAAATATGTACTTTTATTTTGACTTTGTATTGTGAAACATCTTGTTAGTCCACACTAACTCTGCACCAATGGTCCAGATCAGGCTTGCTTTGTCAGTTAAAGCAATCTGCTAACTTCTTTCCCCGTTCTCTTTCTTAATTTCTGAAATAATGCTAATTAAAAGTCAGCTGGCAAAGCCCCCTGTTTTGTGAGATGGTTGCCTTAGAACTAAGCTTGAAGAACAGACAGTAATTGCTTTCCTGAGAAGCACCATCCATCTGTGCAATTGCTACAGGGCATTGGTTACACAATGCCACGCTTGTTTTTATCGGTGAGGAGGAGGTGCACTTGTTGAATCCAGATTTACAAGGTCTGAATTCACATAAAGGATTTTAAAAGCTGAGACTCTATTAGTCACAATGAGTACCATAATGAATTCTTTTGCAAGTGAGTCATACCTGCTCCCACTGACAATACAGGCATATGAATATTAGATTCCTTAATTCCATTAGAGTTTAATTCTGCAGCCAACTGTCTGTATTGAAAGGCTAGCATTATAAAGGAGGCAAACCCCTCTACATTTTGTGAATTCATAAAAGCAGGGTGTGATTGCTCTGTACAAAGAACTATTGTATTATCATAAGCTTCTGTGATCTCAAACCTTCTGTACAATAAATAATTTGTAGCTGAGTTTATGAGACAGCCTACAAAGCATACAAATCCCACTCTGAACTGACTTTAGGTAATCATTTAACATAGTACACACTGTTGAAATGTACCTTATCTCATACAATTTACAACCTACCCAGAGAAATAAATAGTAGTTCAGTGTCACGTTACCTAGCATGATTCCCTGAGATCTGCAGGAATATTACATTGATGCACCAGACCTTTGTGCAAAAAGTGAACCCCTGTGCCACACAGGTGTTCTACCTCCCAGAGAAAGGGGAGGCTTGGCAGTAACTCCCTCTTTGGGGGGCTCCTGCTGGACACTTCTTAGTGTCCATCCCCCCAACTCTGCATGCTGACCTTTGTGATTCCCATTCCTACTGGCTGAGCTCCCTTCTTGGACCTTTAAAATCGGTTCAAGAATCTTACTGTTAAAGTAAGAGGCTATATTGACTGACATGCTTGTAATTCTTCTAAGCTGAGGGGAAATGCAGGACACATTTCCCTCAGGTATAGAGATCTGTATATATCAGATGCACCTAACTAGGGTGATCTAGAACACAGAGGACTTAGCTTAACCCCCCTCTGCAGCTAACTGAAAAATGCAACTTTTAAAGCATGATTTGTTGTGTATACAGCTAACATCTCTCCCAGGCAAGATGAACTCCCAGTTCTCTCCATTAGCTATAAAGTGAGCTTCAGGAAATCAGCTCAGAAATATGTATCCATAGTCTGCAAGTGTTCAGCAGAATTCCGCCCATACATTTACTCTGACTTGGCCTTTCTTTCATTAGAGAAACACCTTTGATTGAAAAATTATGCATTTTATCAAACCTTATGATAGTCATTAATTTTGTAATCTTTTTTTGCAACAAAAGGGCCCATATGCTACTTTGCTCTGAAGCTAGGTGGGTCTATCAGGGTCTCTGTTTTCATCCAAAGATAACTATAGAAAAGTACATACAAAATGAGTAAGACCATCTTCTTAGAAACCAGAAAAAATAACTAGAAATTATTAGTGATATTTTTCCCCACCAAAATGAAGCCTTACTTCAATGTAAAGCATTTAATAAAGCCACACTATTTTTAATATTGTGAGTTACCAAAACTGGTGATTCTTACTGTCCTGCAACCAGTTTGGTGAAGTTGTACAAAACCTCTCAGCAGAGATTGAGTGCAGCATTAAATTACAAAATCTCTGTTGCAGCAGTGTACAGGTAAACTTTCAGTTTCTATGTGCTTCATCTGAGCATGTTTATTTTTTCACCAAGTTAGATCATATGACAGGATACACAAGCTACATGAAGTGCTGCCATCATGTAGAATTTGACTGCAATTTTGCTACTATATTTGGTGTTTGTTTTTAAAACTCCACAAGTTCCAGTACAAAATGGCTTCTTCCTGCAACAGTCTAAACAAAAGGCAGATGAAAACACAAATCCAAAGAGCATTTTTAACCAGAGGCAGGAAGAGGAGGGAGGCTGCTCCTTCTGGACTGGCACGACTGACTGTGCAAGAGCTCTGCAATGCCCCAAGCAGCTGGTGACACGTGGGGCTGGGAATTAACCCTCAAATCTCTAACTGTATGCTGACTGCCTCACAGGAGCCAGCAGTTTCATCTGGCAGCAGTCATGTCCTGCAGCTCTGACTTTTAACCAACAGTACATCTGAAAATGAAGGCAGTCTTGTACTACTAGCTCTGCACATCCCATGGCAGATTCCCCCAGCTCCCAGCCAGGCCACACTCTAGCTTACTTAAATGTGCAAAACGTGCACCTCCTTTCAGTGTATTTCCCTTGCTCTAAGTCTATTCAGCTTCTTTTCAAGAGTGCTTAGCTGTCATGCAGTTAGTGACTACGTATCTTATTTTAGCTGAAAGCCCAAGTTTCACATTAACTGCAGGTGCTTCCTCCTCGAACCATATAAAAATGACACTGTCAGAGTGTCCAGGGTCAAAGGCCAGAGCCCAGAAGGCACAGCTGAACTCCACAATACACTTAAATAGTTCATAATAATGATCACTTTATACTATCCATGTTATAATGCCATTTCAAAAATTATCTTCAACCAAAATAGATCCCAGAACTTTTTACATGGAAATCCAGATTTCTGAATGCAAAATACCTCTTTCCTCCTTTGGGGAAGGGCATGATTTAGTGACAGATGGTCCCAGAGCCTTTCTCCAGCTGCACAGCAAGATGGCTCTGGAAAACAAGGAAAGATGGGGCATGCCTGCTAAGAGCCAAAATGGTTTGTGAACCTGACAGCCAGTGCTTGCAGCTCTCCATCTCAGGCAGTCAGATCAGCCATTGTTAGTTAGAAGTGCTGAGATGTCATCAAAAGCTGTTGGCCATTAAATGTACCCTGGGGTACTTTTGCTGTAAGAGGGAACCCCGAAGTCTGATGCCATCTTTTCCCTTCTGCTACACATTAATGATGCTTTATATTATTCATAGTGCTTTGTCCTGTAAAAAAGACAATCACTTTGCCCCTTTGAAAATTCTGCTAGTTGTTAAGGAGGAGTAAGGTTGCTCTCTTTACTTACTGCTGTTACCACATCACTGTGCAACAGAACAGGAAAGGGAAGGCTAGTGTCTGGTTTTGTAATTCTGAGAACATGATGAGGTGAAAAATACGTACCTACTCACGTTTTTTTTCACAACTGTTTGCCACTGCTGTTCAAACAAAAAGGGAAAGAGGAAAAGAGAACTAAGACATCAAACCATGAAAAATTAATTTTACAAGGATGATTATGAAGAATATAAAAAGGACAACTCATCTCACAAATGAAATTAAGGACAACATGAGCTTGATGAGAGCTTCAAGCTTATGCTGTTGAAAACAAGCACCTAAGAGGCTGTTTCTTAAAGCTTGTGCTGAATCAAAAGGAAACGGAAACTGCTGAGATTCTGACCACTTTAATTATTTTAGCTATAAGTTCTTAAAAGTGCTATTCCAAGTGTATTATGTCTACAACCAAGTGGAAGAGAAACTGAGTTGTAGATGCAAACATCTCTCTGGGCACCGTGGCATGGAAAAGGTGGTAATCAAGTCAAGCTCTTGCTGGTAATTCTTGCCTAAAATAACAATCATTGGTGTATGACACCATTTCAGTCTTTCATGATCCTGAAAACCAACAAACAAGATGCTACTTAAGTCTTACAGTAAAGCGTTTTGGGCGGGGTTTGCGTTGGGTCCGTGGTGTCCTGCAAGGCCCTTTTCCAAGCCCCCAGTTTTCAATCCCATCCAGGCCCGGAGGCAGCTCTCCCCCCATCACCTCTGCGGCTCGGGGCGAAGCCCAGCCGGGGGCATTTTCGCCACCGCGGCCACTGCGGCTCGGCAGCACCTCATCCCCCCGCGGCCGCCGTTCCGGGGCCGGGCCCGGGGCGGTGCCGGCGCTGCAGGTGCCTCCCCCCGCGGTCACGGCGGGGCTGTCGCTGCCGCTGCCACGTCAGGGGAGTGTCCCGGGGCGAGGCGAGGCGGGCTGGGCCGGGCCCGGCCTTCCTCCTCCGCCCCCTGCCCCCCGTCGCCGGAGCCGCAGCGGAGGCAGCGA
>VZRZ01004224.1:591329-675081 GCA_013398175.1 Climacteris rufus
GACGGGGCCGCCGCAATGGATGAGCTGCGCCGGGGCGGCGGCGTTCGGGCGGAGGCCGGCAGGGTCGGTTCGCCTTCTCAGTGCCATGGCGTTGAAACCTCCCTCCGAGCTGTAATTCCGCTCAAAACACGCTGACTGCCAGCTCATTGTGTGTGTCTGTGTGCCCGCGCATTTCTGGTGGTTCGTGGAAGCGTACCTTTGAACCTTTAGTGGCTGTGCCCTATTCCCCTGGGCATTGCCCCCTCTCCGAGTAGGTGCGTGTGAAGGACGGATTGCCGAGCATAACTTGGCCTGTGTGCCATCAGTTTGTTTTGCAGAAGTGTTGCTTTACGGGCTCTATTTAGTTGTGCGTCTATGTTTGTTCACATGTTTGGTTTGACATGTTTGCATGTTAAAATTCGTGCTTATAACTCCTGGGCTTTCTTTTGAATCCTCGAAGTGAGAGGAGCACCTCAAGAAATGTGGGCGATGCCAAGAGAAGCAGCTCTGGAAGGGAAGGTTTTGATTCCGAGGAAGCAGATAGAGGACAGGCCATGTCTCTCTCCGTGTGGCTGTGTTGGAGCAGTGGCCTCCGAGCGGCCTCACCTCCTGGGAGCTGCTTGCACAGCCGGAGGCCTGACACTGCCGAAGCAAAACCTCTTCCGAGCTTGTTAAGGGCTGCTTGGATTTGGGTGTGGGCCACTGTCCTGCCCCTGCTTTCCCCCAGCCCGGTTTTGAGAAATAGGCATTTTATCAGCTTCATGTTATTATGACGAATAGTGGCGTTATTTTTTACCCGTACCGTCCTGTTAGCAGCGTGGGAGGTGGGGAGAAACTGAGTGTTATGGTGACTTGTAGCTTACAAATGTCAGTGACAGGCTTGTTTACAAACATCTCATGCGGATGGTGTATCTATTGCTAAATTATATCCCTAAGCCTCACACCCAGGTTGCATAACTGAGAGATAAGAAGGATCACTAAGCAAATGATGAACTTGTTGTCCTTTAAAATTTCAGGAAGGAATACTTTTTTTAATAGGAAGGTATGCAGGATGTGTGGCATATGTGAATATACAGGGCCACACAGCCATGCTCACTGCTTGTGGTTTGCCACGTCATGGGAAACAGTGGTGGTGTGCTGGATGACGGGCACCTGGCATCTGGGTGGAGAGGATAAATATTTGTGGCTTAATTTAGAAGTGTTCTTCCCCTTTGTTGTTACTTGTACCTCCTGTGATCAAGAGAAAATTACCTGTACTGGAATGGATTTTCAGCACCTGTGCTGTTCCAAAGTAAAATGAACTTGGCAGAGGTAAATAATTCATGCAATGGCTTAATACTACTTCTCCAAATTCAACATGCTTTGTTGCATATTAATATATTAAACGATTTCTTTCCATATAGATACTGAAAGTTTATAAATTATATACAGAACTTTAAATCTCTATAACAGGATTTAAAACATTGATTTCAATAGTCTATGTGTGTGAAATCGTTCACTGAACAGATGGGCAGAAAGGTGTTGAATAAATATATAAAAATATTTTAAATAAATATTGTTTCTTCAGTTGTCCATTAAAATGAGTTAATTGTAATTATGTATGCCATTGCTTTTAGTCTGGCACGTAACGTGCTAACCAAGTAGATAAGCACATGCAATTACTTAATATTTTTGTGTATGTTTGACAAATTCCTATCTTGTTACAGTATATGTGCAGTTTGGTGATGGTTTCTTACTCCTGCCATTCAACTAAAGGCTTAAGATGGAACTGTAGAGTATTCTAATATAAAGGTGGTTTCAATTAATACATTGAAATGAATACATTAATAAAGGCACTATAATGCATAAAAAGATGTTTTCTGTTTCAGGGGGCTGTGTCATCTGTGGACTGAAGGGACTATTTTGGTAACTGAGCCCCCTAAGGTTTTAGAACAAGTAGCTGTCCTTGTGCCTCTTTTTGTTGCTTTGACTTTAATAGAGGAAGAACCAAGCTGCTAACCTTTAAGTCAGCTTTAGGCATTTGGAATGTGCTATCTTGAGACAGAGTGGAAAAAGTAATCATTTTGTACCTGTACAAGAGGCTTCTCCTGTTGAAATCTGCTTTTGGACTTGAGCAAACTGTTTGCAAATGGTGATCTCCATCTGCTTGGTAGTTTTAAAAAGGGCAAATACTACTTACTATCTTAGTACAAGTTATTTTAATGAAATACCATACAGGAAAACACATTTTAAGTAGGAAAGAGCCATGGGGGCATTCACCTGGTGCTGTCTTCTCACACTGCCTATGAACTTGAGTTTCTTTTTTATTTCTTCCTGCAAAGACCATTAATTTTGGAAGGGAAGAAATTTAATACTCCATACCTTGGGCTTCTTTGTATTGCTTCAGTAAGGCAAAGCCTTGTAAGCTGTTGCTTCCTATTTTTGTGTGTATTTTTGGCACTTGTAAAAGGGCAAGCTATTTTCTGTCTTAGGATTTCAAAATGGATTACTCAATGTATATCAGCCAGCTACCACAGGGCTGATAAACCTCTCCCATCGATATTAAAGCTCAGCTGGCTAAAGCACAGACTTCATCCTCTTCATGCTTGAGGAACATCCCTATTTTCTGAAATTTATAAGACAGCTACTTGGAATAATCTCTTTACTTTTTTTTTCCTCCTGAGAGCTGTGACCCTTAGCCTGCTGTAAGATCAGACACCAGATCTTGTCCTCACTGCTCTTGTAGTGCCAATCCCTCGCTTTCACACAGGCTGTGAGCAGGCGTCTGAGCGGGTATTGCACAGACACTTGAAGAATTATGAGCAGCTACTTACAGAGCCCACAAACAGTGATTTTTATTGTTGGGGGGAGCAGGGTTTGTTTTGTTTTCCACAGAGCACCTCATCAAGAATGTGATTAGTGAGGGCACTGGAGGCCTGGGGAGAGCGTGTGGAGGGAGGCATGGCTTGCTGTCCTGCATTTTTTGCCCAGGGGCAGTGCTTTGGGATCTTGGACACACAAGGAACATAACAATGCTGAGATTGTGCTCATCTTAGCTGTCATCTTCAATAAAATTGCTGCTTTTCCTCCAAACTACTGCTTTCTCCACTCCATATTTTGTACAAGTAAGTGTGCCGTGCCAACAGGCATGCGTCAGTTCTTTGTTAACAAAACCGAGCCAGTAGGAAATAGCCAGTAGCTACTGTGCTGCTTAGTACCTTCTGTGTATGAAATAAGGATAGATTGTTTAAAAAGAAAAAGTTGAACAGATGTTAAAAATTTATTAAGGCTGAAGACATTGTTTGATCTTAGCATGTTCAACAGGCACTTTACGTTTTGTAAGTTTTATCTCCCTTTGTGTTGACTGAACAGTTGTTTTGAATTGTAACTACGAGAAGAGTACTCTACTTCCTGTTGCCCTGAGGGCAATGAGGACTAAAGGTTGGCTCTTTCTGAGGGGGAGAGGAAAGTGAGACAAGACTAATTGAAAGTTTTGGGGCTTCTTTTAGTAGTTGTTAATATTTATATGAGTACAAGAGGCTTGTGGGTCATGTGAAAGAATATGTGTGAGGCTGTGAAGATGTAAAGCAGTTATTCAGGAGGCTTATGGGGCTTGAGAGAGGATGTATCTGAGTCCCTGAGGATGAAAAATAGCTGGCCTGTTTCCTGGCAAATTGTGTTTCCATTTGTTTTGTAGTAGAAGTCAAAGGGACTGCTAAAGGAATGTCCCAGTCTTGCCCGGGATGGAGTTAATTTTCTTCCTAGTAGCTGGTTCAGTGCTGTGTTTTGGATTTAGTATGAGAACAATGTTGATAGCACACTGGTGTTTTGGTTGTGGCTCAGCAGTGGTAACTTACCCTAAGTCCAGGACTTTTCAGTGTCTCGTGCTCTGCCAGTGAGGAGAGGCACGAGAAGCCAGGAGGGAGCAAGGCCAGGACAGCTGACCTGAACTGGCCAAAGGGATTCCATACAAAGGGATATTCCATACCATAGAACATCATGCTCAGTATATATAAACTGGAGGGAGTTGGCTGGGAGGGGCCAATTGCTGCTGGGGGATGTGCTGGACATTGGTCAGCATGTGGTGAGCATCCCTTGTTATTCTAGGATTTTACTTATCTCTCTCTTTTTCATTACCATTATTATAATGATTTTTAAATTATCATTAGTGTTATTGTATTTTGCTTTGTTTCAGTTATTGAACTGTTTTTGTCTCAATCCAGAAGATTTACTTTTTTTCACCCCGATACTTCTGACAACCAGAGTAGAGCACAGGGAAGGAGTGAGCAAGCAGCTGTGTCATCCCTAGTTGTTGGCTGGGAATAAACCAAAACTCTAAATTTGAAAATAAAAGCAATTTTGGAAGCTATGGCTGCCTCAGACAGTTGTTCCAGTTCTGCAGTTACACATTTTGGTTTTGTAAGAACAATTGTTTTGTCTTGTTATGTGACATCAGCATAAAATGGGAACTTGACTAGTAAAGAAGTCACAGCAATAGTGATGGTCAATGATGATTGACTTAATTGTCTCCATTTGCTTTCATTTAGACAAAGAAGTGTGGTTTCTTTAGTATGAGGAATAGTGTTCTGTACTTCATGGTATTTAAAATCGTGTTGAAGCTGTAGGAGATTTTGATAGAGATGACTTTAAAATGGTGATGTTACTCACTGTTTTAAAGAGACTGAGACTGAAATTTTAACTCTTCATTTTGCCCATTCCTCTAGCACAGGAGGATGTAGTTTTGGTGAGGCAGTCACTGGCAGTATGGGATGGGTCATTAACATTATGGGTTGCTTCTTCCACTGCTGGATTTCTGGTTCTGGAAGACTGAAAAGCATGTAAATATCTGGAAATCTTTGCGTGGTTGCTGTGTTGCCAGAGCAAAGATTTGTGTAGTCCACTGTCCCGTCATAGACAGAGGTGGTAGGGAATACTTTGTAAAAGAGATTTAAAGAAACAGAATATGCAGTATATTCTCCTCATCAGTGGTTTAAAGGACTTGCCCAATTGGAAGTCTCATCTATCTTTCAGGGGTTTTATTTTTGGATGCAACTGGGATGTGTGTTTGTTGGGGCTTTTTTCTAATGAAGAAAGATGAGATATGGGTCCTAATGAAACTTTAATTGTAGTTTTCGTTCAAAATTAAGTGAGTGTAAACTGCTGTGCAAATTTTTTTGAAAATATAGTCGTGTTTCTGCGAAATGGCATACAAAAATCTGTACAGGAACTAAAAAATCTTATGAGAGTTTTACTTTCACTGGAAAACCTGTATTCAATAAATAAATTGCATCCTTAATTGTGCTGTTTTGGTCAGCAGAGCCATGGGAAAAAACTACTGCTTCTGTATTTCTCCTGAGTAGACCTCTAAAATCTCACTTAAAGTGAAAAAAATTAATAATAGCAGCCATAAATAAAAAGGTAGAAGACATTTGCCAAAGCAGTAAAAGCTGTCAGGTNGATGTATCTGAGTCCCTGAGGATGAAAAATAGCTGGCCTGTTTCCTGGCAAATTGTGTTTCCATTTGTTTTGTAGTAGAAGTCAAAGGGACTGCTAAAGGAATGTCCCAGTCTTGCCCGGGATGGAGTTAATTTTCTTCCTAGTAGCTGGTTCAGTGCTGTGTTTTGGATTTAGTATGAGAACAATGTTGATAGCACACTGGTGTTTTGGTTGTGGCTCAGCAGTGGTAACTTACCCTAAGTCCAGGACTTTTCAGTGTCTCGTGCTCTGCCAGTGAGGAGAGGCACGAGAAGCCAGGAGGGAGCAAGGCCAGGACAGCTGACCTGAACTGGCCAAAGGGATTCCATACAAAGGGATATTCCATACCACAGAACATCATGCCCAGTATATAAACTGGAGGGAGTTGGCTGGGAGGGGCCAATTGCTGCTGGGGGATGTGCTGGACATTGGTCAGCATGTGGTGAGCATCCCTTGTTATTCTAGGATTTTACTTATCTCTCTCTTTTTCATTACCATTATTATAATGATTTTTAAATTATCATTAGTGTTATTGTATTTTGCTTTGTTTCAGTTATTGAACTGTTTTTGTCTCAATCCAGAAGATTTACTTTTTTTCACCCCTGATACTGCTGACAACCAGAGTAGAGCACAGGGAAGGAGTGAGCAAGCAGCTGTGTCATCCCTAGTTGTTGGCTGGGAATAAACCAAAACTCTAAATTTGAAAATAAAAGCAATTTTGGAAGCTATGGCTGCCTCAGACAGTTGTTCCAGTTCTGCAGTTACACATTTTGGTTTTGTAAGAACAATTGTTTTGTCTTGTTATGTGACATCAGCATAAAATGGGAACTTGACTAGTAAAGAAGTCACAGCAATAGTGATGGTCAATGATGATTGACTTAATTGTCTCCATTTGCTTTCATTTAGACAAAGAAGTGTGGTTTCTTTAGTATGAGGAATAGTGTTCTGTACTTCATGGTATTTAAAATCGTGTTGAAGCTGTAGGAGATTTTGATAGAGATGACTTTAAAATGGTGATGTTACTCACTGTTTTAAAGAGACTGAGACTGAAATTTTAACTCTTCATTTTGCCCATTCCTCTAGCACAGGAGGATGTAGTTTTGGTGAGGCAGTCACTGGCAGTATGGGATGGGTCATTAACATTATGGGTTGCTTCTTCCACTGCTGGATTTCTGGTTCTGGAAGACTGAAAAGCATGTAAATATCTGGAAATCTTTGCGTGGTTGCTGTGTTGCCAGAGCAAAGATTTGTGTAGTCCACTGTCCCGTCATAGACAGAGGTGGTAGGGAATACTTTGTAAAAGAGATTTAAAGAAACAGAATATGCAGTATATTCTCCTCATCAGTGGTTTAAAGGACTTGCCCAATTGGAAGTCTCATCTATCTTTCAGGGGTTTTATTTTTGGATGCAACTGGGATGTGTGTTTGTTGGGGCTTTTTTCTAATGAAGAAAGATGAGATATGGGTCCTAATGAAACTTTAATTGTAGTTTTCGTTCAAAATTAAGTGAGTGTAAACTGCTGTGCAAATTTTTTTGAAAATATAGTCGTGTTTCTGCGAAATGGCATACAAAAATCTGTACAGGAACTAAAAAATCTTATGAGAGTTTTACTTTCACTGGAAAACCTGTATTCAATAAATAAATTGCATCCTTAATTGTGCTGTTTTGGTCAGCAGAGCCATGGGAAAAAACTACTGCTTCTGTATTTCTCCTGAGTAGACCTCTAAAATCTCACTTAAAGTGAAAAAAATTAATAATAGCAGCCATAAATAAAAAGGTAGAAGACATTTGCCAAAGCAGTAAAAGCTGTCAGGTTGTTTTATTCCTTTTTCCCCAGACTAGATAAGTCAACTTGAAAGATTGAGAAATCTCTAGCTTTATAGCAAGCTGCTTTGGGTTCCATTATTTATTTGTTCATTACCTACTTCCAAACAGTAAACTGAAAATTGGTAGAATGAAAGGGTTGCTATCAATTTGAGGAAGATACTGTCGTGCACAACCTTTTTTTTCTTAAAAAAAAGACATAATAATTTCTTATGAGAACACCACAGATGTTCAAATCCTGTCATCCCTTTAAGTAGTAATACTGACGTGTACAAAGACTGCTCACTTGCATTTTCTGGGTACAGAATGTTTTCCCAGTCACAAGGTACAGACTTGTCTAGTTGGGCACATGGCAGGAGTACTTGTATGTGACCTCCAGATAATATCCAAGAGAAGCAGTTGTGTGAACAGAAATTTCAGGATACCTTAAATTAAATGTTGATAAAAGTGGAATTTGACAGAAATAAACCTACGTGCATGTACTGTACAAATTTTGCTCATTAATTGTTATTCCACCACCACTCAATCCTAAAGCAAGCTGGTGGCTTTAAATTTGATCTCAGATTTTTACTATCCATATTTTGCTTTTCAGAAAATTTTGATAAGTTCAGTGTAATACAAGAGGCAGATTGTCAGGCAGAGCCTCTCAGCTGTAGCTTTCTGTCTTTCCTCCACAGAGCAGTAGAGAGCTCCCACATCTCCTGCTGGGTGGGAACTCTCCTGTAATTTAATTTCTTCAAGATTTAATGTTGATGAACATTGATAAAGTGTTGCTGAGCGTATCTGTGAAAGCATGGTTATTTTTTCATGCTGATGGTCATGCCACATTAAAAAACAACTTGATTATTTTGTCTCTAAAGCCTTTGACAAATGTAATGTCTTGATTTTTCTTTTTTTTTGGCTGAATTAGTGATACTCTTTGACTTTATCGACAGTTTTCAATTCTTTATTTCAAATGGGCCCAAACCAGTCTGATTTCTCAAAATTGCCATTGCCAAATGTTTACTCAGTGACTCAGTGCGACTTAAGTGGGTTGAAATACCATATTTTGCATCAAAACTCTTTTTAATGATGTTTGGATAGGAATGCCATATACTTGTGGCAGGCAGACTTTGTGAATTATGCTTGTTTCTTCCATCACAGTTTTCGGTAGCCAAAGGAGGAAGTGTGTTCATGAATACTGCAGCAGTGCTTAAAGAATAAACCATTTCGAGCTTTCTTCACTGGATCAGTCCTTCTCAGAATGAACCTTTAGCACTCCAGCCTTTTCTTTGCAGCCTCTCAGTTGGCATTTTTCAGTAATGTGGGAAGAAACACAGAATGGTTGGGGTTGGCAGGGATCTTTAAAGGCCATCTAGTCCAGCCTTCCTGCCTCAGGCAGGGACACCTCCAGCTAGATCACAGCTCCGTGCTCTGTCCAACTTGACCTTCAACGCTTCCAGGGATGAGGCATCTGCAGCTTCTCTGGGCAGCTTGTTCCAGTGCCTCATCACCCTCACTTGGAGAGTTCCTTCCATATGTCCAAGCTGAACCTACTGTCTTTGAGTTTAAAACCATTGCTGCTTGTCCTGTCCCTACAGGCTGTGGTAAAAATTTTGTTCTTTCTTATAAGCACCTTCTGGGTATTGAAAGGCCACAGTAAGGTCTCCCCAGAGCCTTCTCTTCTCCAGCTGAACAGCCTCAGCTCTCAGCCTTTCTTCATAGACATGTGCTGCTTAGAATCATAGAAAGGCTTGGGTTGGAAGGCACCTTAAGGAACATCTAGTTCCAACCCCCCTGTCATGGGCAGGGACGCCTTTCACTAGACCAGATTGCTCAGAGCTCCATCCAACCAGGCCTGGAACACTTTCAGGGAAGGGGCATCCACAGCTTTTCTGAGTAACTTGTTCCAGCACCTCACCATCCTTACAGCAAAGAAATTCCTCCTAATACCTAATATAAACCTACTCTCTTTCAGTTTGAAGCCATCCCCCCTTGTCCTGGCACTACATGCTCTTGTAAAAGGTCTCTCCCTCATCTTTCCTGTGGGTTCCCTTCAGGTACTGAAAGGCTGCAGTTAGGTTACCTGGTACATTTTTAAGGTATCCTAGGTTTCTTAATACTGAAAACTTCTAATAAGTAAATTGTGATATACAAGAGCCGAATTAGATTTTGCTATAGTTCATGTCCCAAAAGTGGAATAATATTTTGCTCTAATAGCTTTCCCTCAGCAAACATGGGTGACTGCACATGATGCTGTTATGAGGGACTGTATTTCTTTTCTCTTTGTCCCTCAACTGAGAAATCTCAGTAAGATTTGACTGCCTTGTCCACCGCTGTTCTGTCTTCATTAGGCTTTGTTGAGTCTCTGTTTTCTCATGGTTACCCTTTTGCTTCATGGGGTGTTCACTCCTGACTTAGCTCGTCCTGGTCCACGCAGCTCTTTCGAAGGCAAGTGTCCAGGCTTGTTGGCTGTGGAGCAATGCAGGGTCTGAAGCCTTTTCTGGTCCAGACTGGTTTTTTTATTATTCCTTGCTAATGAACTGGTAAACCTTAATGAAGAGGAAAGAGACAAACTGTTATTCAGCAGAGCCCAAATGCTGCTACCTGTGATGTGACCGGGTGGGATCCGTAAGGTGTTTAATTGACACCTCCCTGTGGCAGCAGCATAATTGGGGTAACTGGCAGCATCAAATTTCCACATAATCTGTTTACTTTTTGTGTTATAAGAAGTGAAATTCTCAAACTTTGAGTTGTTGTTTATAGCTGTCCAAAAGTGTGAGGGCAGGAAAGAACTTTTCACAGTAGATTGGAGGGAAAATGCCTCTGCCGGAACATTTGAGTTTTTTATTGGGTGCTAATGTGTGATGCACATGAGGGCACCTGGAAGGAGAAGTGATGCAATAGAGCTTACTAAAGGGGCTGGGAGAAGGAGATGCAGAAAATGCAGATGATACTGGTATTTCTGAAGTAGAAGATCTGAGAAGGTTACTAATGACTATCCTGAAGTTACGATACAAAAATACCTGGATGTCCACACTCAGTAGCAGATTCAAACTGCAAAGGCCCTGGGTAGATTTTTCTGGCTGGGCATATGTGCTTTCAAATCTAATAAAAATCTTCATCTCCTCTAACTGGTGATGTGTTGGTTTGTCTGAAGTTTTCCTGTGGCCTCCTGAACAGCTAAGGGAGTAGTCATGTAATTGTCATGGGAGGTGTCAGGATAAAGCTTTTTAGCAGTTATTAAAGATGCACGTGATGTCCTTTATTGTAAAATATTGAGGTTGTTAGCCATCTACCTCTTGTAGTCTGAAACTCTCTTAATGACACATTTGTTTTTCTTCATGTCTGTGGTGCCAAACTACTTTAGTCCCAGTGTTCAGTGTTGAGAAACTCTGTGACCATACAATATATTTTTCATAACTTTATGCTTGTATAACTCATGTAAAGTTTATTCATTGTAAGCAATTTTTATTGTGTCTTGAATTATGAACTCCAGTGAAGAAGCTGGAATATGCTGGAAAAGCTCAGTTAGCTGAAAAGAGTTATTCAGGAAATGTTTTATGTATTTTTGTTTGCAGTGCATATTAATTTATTTTCTTCATTTTAATGTGTTATGCTTTCTTTTTTTTCAGCTGTCAAACGTTTGATGAAAGAGGCTGCAGAACTGAAGGATCCTACAGATCATTATCATGCACAGCCTTTAGAGGTTTGTTTCTCTATACATTTGCAAGAGCTTGTAATTAGGCAGTTTTATTCATATATACTCTTAATTAAGATATACTTCTCTGTAATGTACATATATTTAAAATGTACTTATTTAAATGCTAGCAAATCTTTCTCTTTTCCTGATGGAAATCAGCAGCAGAATTCAACTTCAGTGGTCTTGTAGTTCCAGATTATTGGTGAAAGTACATAATAACAGTGTTACCTTGCATCTGAGCAGTTTTATAGCATGGATGTGTTTATTCCCCCATCTCCTTCCTAAGACTATGTAAATACAGAATATTTAAACCAAGCTTTTTATGCCCAAACCTGACATCTGGTTCAGTTGCTGAGTTGCTCAAGGACACACTTAGCTCTAGGTGATCTCTGAGGATTCCTGTTTTGCATTTAAAAAAACCTGTGAAAACGTAAAGGGGTGCAATTCTCAATGCATTGTAACAGAGAGAGATTTCTCTTAAGGAGTAGCTTGATGTCTAAGCACCCGGTTGAGATTTTGGGCTGAGAGGGCAGTGAAGCTCTGGTCGTTAGAAGCTTAACAGAAATCCCTTCCGATTCCAGTGGATTAATTAAAAAAGGCGGCGCTCCCTGCTATTCACTTGGGAGGTTTGATTTGGCTGTTCACAGAAATGCGGAACACGCTTAACACGCTTACATAATAATGCATGTTCCTAAGTCCTGTAAAATGTACCTTGTTGTCTACTAGTTCTTATCTGTACCTTGTATTTCCCCTTCCTGTGGTGAAATGTAAGGTTTAATTCATGCTGTTATTTATAACCTTCATGAAGGTCTTATTTCTGGATTAGAACAGTGTCTCACTGGGAAGAGAACAGTGACAGATGAAGGGAAATGCTGGAAATGTTGACAGTTATCTCCTGTACTTGAAAAAATTGTAACTAGGTGGGCAGTCCCAATGCTGTAATTACTAGTGTTTAGCATTAGCTTGGGGATCTCATTCACTGACAGCAAGCCTCATCTGGGCTCCTATCCTAAAGGTAGGGATTGTTCTTCTTGTAAGTATTTAGGAAGTTGTTGGCAGCACGAGTTCTGATACGACACAACTCAAACACCCAAAGAAATAATGTTTAAAGAGAAGTTATTTATATGTCCAGTGAAAGTAATACTCCAAATTTCAAAGTGTACTTGTTGTGCAGTAAGGCACAGCAGTTGTTTCAAAATTGTTAGTGGACAAGGGAGGGTGGGAATTCTCTGGCATGTGAGTCAAGTCCCTGTATTGACCTGGGCATGGGAGGAGCTTTGGGGAGGCTGTCATTAGTGTTCTTTCTTGGTGTATGTCTGTCTCCCCTTGGTTCTCCAGAAATTATTGTTCACTGAGGCAAAGATTCAGTTTTCTCTTAATTGACTTAGGTTTCCATCTGTCGGGTAATAAAACTCTTGTCATAATTTATGCAGGTAGCATAAAGAATTTGGATAATGAATTTGAGGGTTTCAGTGAATTTTGGTGTAAGAAAATTGCCAGAAGGCTACAATGGTTATCCTTAGTGCTGCATTCTCTTAACTCTCCATTTGATTTTGGCTTCTTAAAACCCCTGCTGTGCACTGTTTCTTCAGCCTGTTCAAGAAAAATGCTGAGTTGTGTATTTCTGTGACAAACTCTTCTTTTTTTTTTTATTTTTATCCCGTTGATGGGGGCATTTTAGGATAATCTTTTTGAATGGCACTTCACTGTTAGAGGCCCTCCAGATTCAGATTTTGATGGAGGGATTTATCACGGGCGAATAGTGCTACCACCTGAATATCCCATGAAACCACCCAGCATTATTTTGCTGACGGTAAGTAAGGGCTGCTTACTAGTCTTTCCTTTTTATGTCATCAATTTAACCAGAGGTGTCAAGAGAGAGAGATTCTTGGCATTTAACATAATGTTATTTTTGTAAGAAAAGTGGTACAGTACAGTACAATTGAAGATCAGGAATCTTCCAAGTTGATTTTGGTAATCTGTAATCACTTGAAGCTTTATGCCTACTAAATGGAAGTTTTTTCTTCCAGGAAAAATCATATTGCTGATGTGATTGTCTAACCTTCTGTTCTGTCCATGGGCCCTCTTGGTTTCTGTTGAAAACATTGCTCAGATGTAGGAAGGCAGACCTGTAGTTGGGGAAAAGGCCCTCCTTTTGCACAGAGGTAGAAGGTACCTTTTGTAGAAGGTTTTCTTCATGCATTAGTAGAGCCAGATGACAGAGTTCTTTGTTCAGCAAGCTGAATGCCAATTTGGTGAGGTTGGCAGTAATATAATTGTCACATACTGTTTTCATATGGAATATTTTTGATCATGATTTTTACAATTTGTACCAAAACTCAAGAGTTAACTTCTAGCGTGTTTTATTGTATCCTCCTTCTTCCTTTGAAGGCAAATGGCAGGTTTGAAGTGGGGAAGAAAATTTGTTTAAGCATCTCAGGGCATCATCCTGAAACATGGCAGCCCTCATGGAGTAGTAAGTAACAATTATTTGGAAAATGTTACTCCTGTCAAACAACTTGTTCTTTAAGCTAAAAAAATCTCATAAAGAATGTTTATAATGGAAAAGGAGACAGATTTTGAGGTGTAAAATTGTGGGAGAATTTGACAAATGTGAGGTCATGAAAGAGGCAAGTAGAAGGATTTGAAAGTTATATTAAATAAGTGCCAGGGCTGAGAAACTGAGGAGTATGGTAAGCTCTTCTTTACTTGGATGCACAAGCATTAAGAATTCTCGAACTACTTAGAATATTCTATGTGGATTTTTAAAAAATTGTTCTTGTGAAGATAAATCCTATTAGTTTACCCTGTTTTTGTATGTTGACTAAAACCAGCTTGAATGTTAATAGAGTGGAGTTTTCGATTCTAATGCTGTGGTTCTGAACATTTAAGAGGAAAGACAATGTGATCTGAGTTCAGAATAACTGAATCTTCTCTACCTTTATTTTTTAAATACTACTATAATAGAAACTGAGAGTTGGCACAGTTCATCCAAGGCAATATGTTTGTGTTTAAGTAATTTTAGTTTTGCTGAGTACAGTACATCAAATATTTATTTGCCTATCAGTTTCACTTTTGAAATATGTTGCTAAGATCTTAGGAGTTTTCTAGCAGGCCACTCTTTAACTTTTGTTAAGTCTCTTATGTTTTTTTAAAGAGTAGAAAATACTGTGTTTCTGAGTAGGAGTTATAGATACCCTATCTTTTTTTTTTTGTGGTACTTATTTTTATGTGATACTTACTTACAAAATCTGTTAGCAAAGTGTCTTGAATTCTTATGTCTCATGATTTCTGTGAAACAAAATCCAAGTATAGATTTTGTCAAAAGAGATATTTCAGATGACAATTCTGTTACAAGCAGTTATTAGTGTTTTAAGTGAGCTTCTTCTCCAACATCATGACATGAAAGGAACAAATTCTGTAATACTTTGCATAAAAGAAAACTCCTGAACATGTGTGCACTAAATTGCAGAATTCATGTCTAATAGAAAACACACACAAGAATTCGCTGTGAACCTTCTTACCTTCTTCCTCTCCCCTGTCCGTCTCCCCCATTTATATGTTACTTTTGCCTTACCTTTTTTTGATCATTTTTGAAAGTGTGGAACACTCAACTTGATGCAGCATTTTTGTTGACAATTGATTTTTTCTTCTCTGTTGGCTGATGTCCTTCTGTTTACAATGTGATATTAAAACAAAATTAAGAAAGCCTTGCAAAGAAAAAGCCAAACCAGTGCTGTTTGTGTGAAATTCACACTACACTTGGCAGAATGAAGTTTTGCAGTCAGAACTGCAACTTTTCTGAGTGTAGAATGAGCTGGTTATAGCAGTTGTTTCTGCCACCTTGTTTATTTCTGTTTTCCCATTTTAGTAAGAACAGCTTTACTAGCCATTATTGGATTTATGCCAACCAAAGGTGAAGGAGCAATAGGATCTCTAGATTACACACCAGAAGAAAGAAGAGCTCTTGCAAAGAAGTAAGTATGAAGTTTGATACTGTAAGTACATATATATGCACTCACTTTTAGGATAATGCATTGAGAAGAAAATAAGCTACTTCAGTCTATTCTCTTGCATTTATCCCAAATATAAAAGAAGTTTGATGCCTTGTATATGTAGTAATTTCTTTTTCTGAATATTGTGCAAACTTGGAACTTACAGTCAAACAAAATGCTTTGAGAGGGCTCTGTTGTTTACAGCATTGCAGTCATATTGGAGGTTTGGCTGGAATTCAGACTTGGAGATGTAATTAACATTGTGATACAGTACTAATTGCAGCATTGAGGGAAAATGGGTATGATGGAATTAATAGTAAATGTGAGTGGGGTAGAAAACAACCAAAATTATCATTGCCCTTAAGTAAATAATAATTATGAAATTATGGCAAAATTCTGAAGCAACTGCTTCTGAATGACCTTTAGGAAATTAACTTAAAGATTAGTTTTGTGACTGTGATGAAATTATTAGCTTAGTGAACCAAGGGAAAGCAGTGGATGTTGTTTATAGGGACCTTAGCAAGGCTTTGGGTGTTCTCTCTCTTATCATCCTCACTCATGAAGTACAGCCTAGGCAAGTGGGAACAGTAAGGTGGATTAAGAACTAGCTGAGCTGCCTGGCTCAAAGGATTGTGATAAGCAACACGAAATCCAACTGCAGGCTGGTCACTGGGGGTGTATTCCTGAGGTCAGTACTGGGGCCAGTGCTATTCAGTGTCATTAATGACCTGGATGCTGGGACAGGGTGCACCCTCAGCAAGTTTGCAGATGATACAAAACTGGGAGGAGTGGCTCATACACCAGAAGGTTGTGCTGCCATCCAGAGGAGCCTCAATGAGCTGGAGGAATGTCAGAGAAGAGCAAAGTCCTGACCCCAGAGAGGAATAACAGCAGCTGACTAGCTGGAAAGGAGCTTGGAAGGGGAGATCCTGGTGGACACCAAGCTAATCGTGAGGCAGCAGTGTGCCCTTGCAGCAAAGAAGGCTGATGGTGTCCTGGGTTGCATGAGGAAGAGCACTGCCAGCAGATCAAGGGATATGATCCTTCTTCAGTACTCAGCACTGGTGAGATGTCAGGAGTGCTGGGTTCAGGTCGGGGCTGTGACCAGGGTAGGGTCAAGATAAGGAAAAGGACTTCTGGAGCAAATTCAGTGCAGTGCCACAGGATGATTGAGGGGCTAGAGCATGGAGATAGTAAAAGAGCTGGGAGTGTACAGCCTGGAGAAGAGAAGGTTCAGGAGATCATATCCACGTGTAGTAATATCTGAAAGGAAGCTGTAAAGAAGGCAGAGCCAGGCTCTTTCCAGTGGCAGTCAGTAACAGGAGTGAATCAGTGGGCTGGGTTGGTCTTGATACTGTGTTATCAAGGCTGTGTGGTTCCTCACTGGCTTGGAGAGCCCTATAGAGAGATTATGAGTGCAAGAGAGGGAAGGTAATGTTCTCACAGAAGCTGAAATTCCTGGATTGGAGGTGCAAGCTCCTGCGTCCAATATAACATTTGTAATAATAGTTAAATCTTTATCGTTTATAATTTTAATTTACTGCAAATGTAAGTTGTTTAATTGTAAGAAATTATTAATAAAGTATAAATAGTAGTGATATATAAGTCAGTTGTTAATACTTTGCTAAATGACATGAGAGAATATGTGTTAGTAGTATAGATAATTCTCAGCATATTTTTTCAAGATAGTGTGATTTGAGGCAGGGGGAAGTAATTCTCAGCTGCTGGCCTTGCCACCACTTGTCTTTCTATGGATTGTTCTGCAAATAGTTTGTTTAAACAAGCACACAGGAACACTCTGAGAACATGCTATTCTGAGCTGTGTCATTTGTGGGCAGGTCACAAGACTTCTGTTGTGAAATGTGTGGCACGTCTATGAAGACAGCCCTCTTACCGCTGACATCCGGAAGCGTGTCGAGCCAGGCAGACAAGGAGGCTAAAGAACTGGCCAGACAAATTAGCTTCAAGGTAAAGTCACTGCTTAAGCTCTTATCTCTGTTGTATAGAATTAGAAAAAAAAAAAACGAACTGAGGAAAAACTTGTAAATCACGGAAACATTTGTAATTTCAGAAAACCATCAGTTGCTGTGTGGAAGCACGTTTTTCAGTATAGTCTGAAAGAGAGAAATAAGAGTGGATCTCTTGAAATTTGCCAGTTAATGAATTGTGCATCTCAAGCATTGATTGATTAGTTTTAATTTTAGTGGTGAGCACTGTGGTAAAAACTGCCTAACTATGTTGTTTTTACTTCCACATTCTCAGACACTAATAATTCGATTAAATTCTCCAGAATTAGTCTTATCATAAAAGTGTTAGGAAAGTTTGGGCAAAGCTAACCTAAACTTTTTACCTTTGTGATTTTTTTTTCCTTTTGGCTTATGGAAGGAATAAAACATATTACTTCTGAAAAATGGTTGCAAATTCTTTTGATCTACTCTGCTACTATCTGAAGATACTGAAAGTTGAACTCTGGTATGGAAGTTGCTGTGGCCGAAAAATGTGTTCTCTAGCTTGTGTTTCAGTGAAAGCAAGGTTTGTTCAGACAAATACATTCCTGAGAGAATTGCATGTCTTGCATGCACAGTGTTGTTTTTCACTGGGTTTCCCACTAAACTCTTAAATCAGCCACTAGGGAAGACTGCTGTGCATGAGAACAGGGAACTACAGTGAAATACATTCTGACAATGTGGCATTAGTGCAGAACACATCCTCACTGAGGGCAGAGCTGCCAGTATGTCACCTTCATCACCAATGTTCTCCTAACACTGTCCTAAAGACTACTTCTACTTTTTTTTGTCTGCCATGAAAATAAAGATTGCCTTCTACTGAGCATTCCTGCCAGTTTTGCAGGGCATGCATATTCCTGTGCCATAACACTTAGGATATCAACATATCCAGATACTTTACAAAGATGAGGAGATGCAGTGGCAGTTTTAAAGCTGAGCTACGTGGAGAAGCAATGGACTGCCTCTTCCTGGCTTTTTTACAATTTATAAGGGTTTAAAAGTCTAGGATTGATTTTTACTTAAAAACTGCTAATCTTCTTCAAAGAAATTCTAGAAATACCAGAGTTTGGTTTTAGTTTGTTGTTTTTTTCTTGTGAGAAAGAACTTGTAACTTACATTCATACCTTTTTCAGTTTTAAGTGAAAGACTTAAGGACATCAATCTTTAAAGAATATTGGTGCTTTTCGTATAGCTATATGCTTAACACCACCTTCTAACACTTGTCAAGGGAAAAGTCAACAAAAGCCTCAGGTTTTTACAGCCTTTCACAATCTGTGGGGTTTTTTTACAAGGTGTATCAGTTCTGCCCTCTCATTGCACCTTTCTTCCCTTCTCAAATCAAATTTTAGGGATTGGGTTTTTTTAAGCTTCTGTTTCTCTGCTTTGCTTGACTTTATCTGTTTGGTGTTAGGCTGAGGTGTTCAACTGATGTGTTTATAATAAACCAATAGTATGAATTACTAGCAGGAAATGCAGAAATTTTGAATCATTTGGATACATTGCATGTCAGTTTATGGGGTATGATTTAATATCAGATTGCTGATTGAGTGTATAATTTGAGAGAGGCTCTATACAAGCAAACATATTAGCAATCTCTGCATTAGCTTCCTCCTGAAAGAAGAGATTTCCTAACCTTTTCTAGATGATCCTGGGATTATGAAAAATTGTTTCATGCCAGCTTTAAGCAAAATGGTAACTTTTAAAAAAGCCCAATGTGTGGTATTGAGATAGAAATATGAAATTCAGGAGGGGAAAACAAACCTCAACACATTTTTTTCATGACAGTTTTCCTGCTTCTGTGAGCCTCCACCTTTGTTCCTGTCTGTTTTAATAGAAAATTACATTTTGTATCAGTTTTGTGTTGACTTCCAGGTTGTTTTCTGCATTTTAGGTATTATATAGCATAAACTCCATTTTGCTTAAAAAAAGAGAAAATGAAGAATGGAAAAAATAAATTACTAATAGCATATGTATCACTGTAAAACAATATGGTTTACCTACATGTTGCCATCACAAGGCATATTTTGCAGTAAAATTAATTCTCCACTCACCCTCATTATTATATTTAAATATTTTTTTATATTATATATATTATATATTTTTGAATGTTAGTCTCATTTCAGTCTAGATACTAGACTTAGTACTTTCATAAACTGAAGTAAATCAAATGGACATTTTGTAGTGCTTTCTTGAGATTAACAGTAAAGATTAATTAAGTTCATCTTGGAAAAAGCAGGAGTATGAAAACCAGTGGTCACAGGTTGGATATAGGAAATAAAAATTCACCCTGAGGAATGTCACATGCTAGAGCAGGCTACCCAGAGAGGCTGTGGAATCCCCAGCTTTGGAGATGCTCAAAACTTGTCTGGACATGACTCTAGAGAGAGTTGGAGCAGGTGACATCAAGAGGTCCATGCCAGTCTAAATTATTCATAATTCTGTGTTGCTTTGTTGATGATCCATATCTGAGTCATAACTTGTCCTGTTTAACATTAGAGTTCATTATAGTCTAGTGCAAAAGGAAAGCAGTTTTGTCAGATTCTGAGTATTTGCCAATGTTAAATTCATCTTCAGTGTCTCAGTGACGTATTTTTTGGATTCTCTTGCGATAATACACCTCAAGAAACAGGGAATTTAATTTCCTCACACAAAATAGTATCATGAAAGAATATTATATTGTGATCTTATCAGTTTGTTATCACCATAACTGGTTGGTTTCTAATACACTGTTTGTATTTGTTATACTACTACCACCACTACTTATGTCTGCATTTGAAGTTACTAGGTTTGAAATTGTTATCTTTATAATAAATTGGGATCTAGATACATGACTTGGGAGGTGACTTGCTTACTGATAAAAATTGATCTGGTTATGACTTGGTTTGTTTTGATTTTTTTGGTTTTTTTTGACATGTGTAAATTTTAAAGTATTTAAGTTCAGCACTATGGTGGTATGTCCTTTTTCATTCCCAAGAGATGATTGCAGGCATATATACTGGGTTTTGTGGTGTTCTACGTGTCCCTACTGATTTCTAGTCTCAAATTTCCAAAAGCATGAAACCTAAATTCTGGGAAATAATGCCTAGTAGACATTTTGTAAATTTGTATGAAAGTAGTATTATAAGACTGGTATTTTTTTCTTTTATGCTGTGCTGAAATTTAAGTACTGGACTCTGGTATGCAGGTACTACCCAGTGTAGTGTCATGCATATATGCCCACTCTGTCAGTGAGGCAGCTTTGGTACTGGAACCAGTATAGCCACATCAAATGAGTACTCACCAAGGGCTTGTCAGTCCTGCTGTGGAGGAACAGGCTGTATAACTTCACTTGTAACAACAGTAATCAGCATTGTCTTAAGGACATGCAAAACAGAAGTTTTAAAAATGCTGTTATTATGGCATAAAGTTCTGGATCTTTTACAGAATTTTATTTTTTGCTCCATACATCTATGCAGTTTTTGAATGTTGTATCTGTTGTAATGTGCAAACAAAATTGTTTTTGAAACCATTGTTTGGATATTTATAATCTTATTTTTAAAGAATGAAAATTTCTTAAACTTGCTGTGTGATTGAATTGCATTTGGCATACCTGATGATTACATTTTGGCAAGCCTCATATTCTCTATACAATAAAATAAGCATTCCAAATTAAGCCAGATCTTTTTGGAGCAATTTTGATCTTGTGTGTCAAGTGTACATGTGTACTTCTTGTAGGCAGAAGTTAATTCATCCAGGAAGTCTGATGCTGGACCCTCAGGCACGTCAGGACTGAACCACTCTGCTGCTTCACATGAGCCCCAGCACGATGGGGCAGCTACAGCATTCCCACATCCAACAAATGCAATGGTATGGTACATCTTACAGCTTTATTGGGCATAGTCTGAACTTGAAATCAGTCCTCTTAAGCTGATTGGAGTCCTAGTTAATAGTATGTAGTTCATATATTTCCTCTAGAACTTCTGAGTGCTTTTACATAAAATCTGTGTGTAAACTTTAGCAAATAGTATGCTGAATCACTTTCAGAAATAGCAATTTCTGCTTTCATTTCCTTCTCTTAAAAACAAAAAGTAATGTTCTTTTAGCAGTTCTTCCCAACATTTCTTTTAATGTATGGATTAACTGTTCATTAAAATTTTGTGGTGTCTGAGGCACTACAATTTGCCAGCTGCATAATGTAGCATGGGTTTTTTCAATAGAATTGTTAGCCAGAGGCAAAAAATGTTTCAGTGATAACCTCTAGCTTTTAAATATTAAGTAAGATTATCTTCCTTGTTCTTACAACCTCTTCAGTAAGTCTAAAATATTCTTACCATTTGAAGTATGGCACTTATGTTTTAATACTGCTAGGTGTGGGACTTACATAAAGGTTTTGGAAGTGACCAAGGTCTGGTGATGGGCCAAGGCAGCTGCTGTTATGACTGTTGCAAATGCAATCTAAATTCCCTGATAAATTGCAGGCAAATCCCAGCTAAGCTGCCTTTTTTAGAGAGGATGGGGCTGCAGATTGGTTAAAAAACCTAGAACATGTCAAATAACATCAGAACATCTGTTGTGTGTTTGCAACATATTTTCAAGCTATGTAGAAATATAAACATGCTAATAGCATACTTTTTTCCCCACAATAAGGATTTTTTCAGATTGTTCAGGATTTAATAAACCATTTTATTTTATTCTTCTTATTACAAATCCTGGCTAATATAGTAGAATGAGCTGACACAACAAGGCATTGCTGGCATTTTCTTGAGGAAAGAGATTTTTTTTTAATTAATCAAATTTTTAAGAAAACTGGATTTATCAATTATACTGATTTAATAATTAATGATTAATTTAATTTTCAGCAGAACAGTTCCATGGGAAATGAGACCTTTAAACATACACATACAAGTAAAAATAGTTATATATATTACTAACTGTAAATGGTAAGCGGGTTCATGTTTTAAGAAATCAGACTGTCACATTCATGATCGTTTTAGTTTGAAGCAACACCTGTGTTTCTGAGCTGTCCCATTTTGAGTGTTAGGAATTATCTGGAGCCATTCAGTAGTGAAAATAGCCACACAGTGGAAGAAGGAAATGTGTGACAGGAAAGCCTGCTTTAAGGAATTTGAGCTTGCTGTTTTTGTGTTCTTATTCATGTGAAAGTTAATAGAAATCTCTTCAAAGTAGGGCACTCTGGGCCTTGATCTGCTTAGAGGTGTGAAAGACTATCCATGCTAACCTCAAATCTTTTCTACTCAGCTGGGTTTCTTGAATGTGTAAAATCAGTTTATTGAGTTAGTTCTTGTTGTGTAAAGACCTAATTCTGCCTTATTAAGTTATGTTAGATGTGGGCAACATCAAAACATACTTTTCTTTCTTTGTGAATAAAATGCCACTTACTCTATAAATGCATGTTTAATTAAAAGCTATTAGAGAAAAATTGCTGTTGTGAATTTGAAATGTATGCCCTTTGAGAGTAAAAAGGGCAGAGGTAGGCCCAATGCTGAATCCTTGTGTTAGCTTGTGTAATTCCTTCTGTTATAGTAGATTAATGTGTCTAACTGAAACTGTGGGACTTCATGTCCTTCTAGGCAATACAGAGGTGAATACTAGAAGTAATCATGTAGGAAAAATGGAGTGTTACTTTTATTTCTAGAACGTTGTAAGCAGTCTTCATTAAAGACACAACGGTAAATAGGTGCTAAGGAAAGGGTCACCTCCAGGTGAAGGTGAGGGAATCTGTAGGCTTTGTTTTACTATGGGACTGCTTCATTTACTTTGTTCTTTCCAGCAACAGTTCTCTATTCCATGATTTTTTTACCTTTAAGTTGCTTGAAAGGACAGAGATTTTTGGAATGAATTAATGGCGAGATACTTGTGAGCACAGTGACGTCCTTTCTGGATAGGCTTAACTTAATTCTTGTGTGAAGAGTACACTGAAATGGTTCTCTGGTATGGCATCACTTTGTGTCCATTCCTCCATTCCACCCAGGGCCTTATTCCTGAAGAGAGAATTTTTCATTCTATCAGAAGAAAAGATATTTTGAATTAGCTCTCCCTTCTGTCAGCTTTCACTTAGGGAAAGGATTGTAGCCACACTTACTAAAGAAGCACCAACACTTAAGTATTTCAGTTAAGTGTATTTTTTTCAGATTTCAAAACTCAATTTGAAGCAGTAGTTTATGTTTTAGTGATGGCAGTTACTGTATTAAGAACAATGCCATCACTGGGTTATTCAGTACTTTAGCCTTAGAGATTCTTGCCTGTGAAGAGACTTACTGTGTAATTGTTGTGTAGGTGTGTTTGTCTGTGCTCAGTGTTCTTGACTTTTGGGCTTCCCCTGCCTGACCACATCTTCCAGGTCACTTCCCTTCCTCTCCACCTTCTCTTGCCTTTTTGCCAGGCCAGCAGTGGTTGTTCCCATTCATAGCCCTATTAGTAATGACTGAAGTGTTGGCAGCAGTGGTGCGGATGTTGCACATGGGCTGTTAAGATTTTATGTGCCTGTATTATTAGAGCATATTTATCCAGCCTTTACATGGCTTACCTTTGAAGGAAGAGGGAGGGGAAGGGATTGATTCTCGTGCCAATGAGAGCTGCTTCCCAAGAGAACTTGTCACAACAACGTTATCGAGGTTTGCAGGTGGAAGGCAACGAGTACAACAGCATCAGAACAAGAAAAGGAGCAGTGCTGCTTTAGAAAATGCTGCCACAGCAACTTGTGTAAAAGGATACAGAGCTGCAAAGAACAGTCTTTGGGCATTGATATGACTAAAACAATAGCTACCTAAAGCATTATGCAGCACAGTACTTGTGAGGAGTCTGAACCCGGTGCAGAGAACACCTCCGACTGGACTACTTCTGACAATATGTACATGGTTTTGGTTGTTTTATTTGTAGTAGCTGTTGGTGTCAGGGCAAAGTAATGGTGTATTATTCTTGTTTGAGTATTCAAATTGCAAGCAAGGTACTGGTGAAAGTTGGCTTGATAAAAGTAATTGCTCTTAGTATTAAATGAGATCCTTCCACATCTGAGTAAAAGAATGTTTTTCAATGAATATATTATTGCAGATACTCAGGTTGGTCTCGGGTCCAGATTAAGTCATGTACTATGTCAGGGGTCACCTAAATTTTGGTACCAAAACTCTGATCAGTCCATGGGACTGGTTAGTGGAGGCTGGAGAGCGCTGCACTTACTGAGCAGCAGAGGCTGGTAGGCTGCACTGCCCTGTCAGCCCCACTGGTTGCACTGGCTAAATTCATGTGGACTATTACAGGGGGCTGAACTCCCACCAAACCCGTGGCAGTACATTTGGTGTATTGATATGGAATGATGTCCCACTTTGGTGCTTATAGTTAATGAATAAAGTTGATACTTGATAAGATTTATCAAGTGACAAGGTAAAAACTGTGGTTAGACTGTTTTCTGATAGCCAGGGAATACATTAAACCTCAGTACACCTGTTATTAATCAAAATGCTGTAATAGTGACATGCACTAATAATAGTGGCTGGATGAAGCATTATGAGGAGTAATAAACAGTGTAATTCACTGAAGCCAGCTACTCTTGAACTGATGAAAGAGGTTTCTGTCAGAAAATGAGGCTGTTCTGATGCATGAGATTTATAGATGCCCTTATTTTTAATCATAAGTTCTGAATGATATATTGGTAAAAAGTGTTTCCCTTTACCACTGTTAAGTGGTGTCTTAGTTTCATAATACTGCAGTGACAATATTAAATGTCTTGGCCATTGAGAGTACTTGACCTGGCTTTGATTCATTAAAAAATAGACATTTTTCATATTAGCCATTAAGCCATGCTTTGTCAAATTTTGGCTTTTCTTCAGTTGGAAGTTATACAGACAAACAAGCATTTCACCTGTCCTTCTGTTTCCTTATTTCTGCATCTCTCCCGAGATCCTAAGTGAAAGAGGCTTCAGTAACCCAGAGGACTTATATGGTTCTATATTCCTAATTTTGCTGTATTTTTAAAACAGCCCTTCTAAGGTGATTATTTAATCCTTCTAGTGTTCTGATAAAAAATTTTAAAATAATGGCCTGAAGATATAAAGGATGCAGTGAGTGCTACCATTCTTCAGTAGACTGAATATAATGTAAAGTTCCTTACTTACATTTTGTAAGTTTTCATTAATTTTAATATAAGTATATTTTACTGAAATAGCCTTATTCATCACATTCAAATGTCCTTGGAGAAAAGTTTTTTACCAGTCCTAACAGTTTCAGAAGTTTCAGTAAATAATATGACATGTAGTAATATAAATTGTATATAGTAATATGACACAAGTGTGTATTAAATGGCTGTAAAGGTCAGATGCTAAAGGTGGCTATAATGCATTAAATATTTCTGGTTTTAGTCTATTAAGGCCTCATCCACATTTCCAGTATGGTTTGGCAGAAAATAACATAAAAAGTAATGGAAATTGCATCATGTGAGGTGTTGTGAGAGTCTAAAAATCTTGTAATTTTTGCTTAAGGAGAATTTAAAGACTTGCCATTAAACTAAAGACAAGATGATTGTGATTTTTAAGGAAAAGTTATAATACAGCCCACCTACCACTTATGGGATTCTTAGCAAGTCCTCAAACAAAAAATCTTCATATATATATATTTTAATTATTTTTAAATTTTTTTGTATGTATAATTTAAGATACTGTAGCATCTGGTCCCAAAGTTATGTCAGGTAATGATCACTCATTTCTTATCAAACTTTCTTCGGCATGTCTGGTAATAGTTGATCACTGATTATGTCAGGAATCCCAAGATGATGAATTAACTGAGCTTTGGGTGAAGCCATCGGTCTCCTGCCACCCCAATCCACTTATAATTTCCTCAGAAAAATAATTTAAAGCCTTGAAATGGTCACTGAAGCTTCTCTTGAATCCCTGATCTGTTCATGTCAGTGTGTGACATCATGTTTTATTCAGAACTTTGTTTTATTTTTAAATTTAATTTTGCAGTGTTGAGAAGATGTGTGTGAGTGCCAGTGCTAGTTACTTTCATTAGTAAGATGAAGGATTAGGAATACTTGTAGACTTTTTTTTTTTTCTTTAAAAAGTGTTTGAAGAAAGAAAATACTTTGCCTGCTGAAGTGGTAGTTCTTGTGTCCTGAATTCACTTCTTTCCCTCTGGTCTTCTGGAAGATGGGAATGTAGATGAATCTAGGAACTTCACTTTTCAAAGACTTGGCTTCCCTAAGTCTTTATTTTCCTTGGTGTGAGGAGCTTTTCAAGTGAGTTCAGTGTGAAGCAGAATTACTGTCTTCTGCAGTGTACTGGAAATCATGAAAGGCTGCTTGTGGTGTTCTTGGCTGTCTCTGCTGATAAAAATGTATCTTTTAAAAACATTTTTCTTTGAAGCTACCCAAGCTGCTTTGCTTATTTAGGCAAGACACCTGAGTAAACAGGCAAGTTGTCAGATGTGGCAAGTAATTGCATCTGTACTTCCTTGCTGAAGATAAATGGTGGGAAATAAAAATGATGAGCAGGAGGTAGGCATGGAAGGCCTCTTCCCTGAACTAGACAAATCACTAACTAGGTGAAAATTTTGAATTCTTTGTCCACATGCAGGAGAGTCACGAGACCAAGTACTGTTTACTGTCTTGTGGATTGTCAAACCTGATGTGCCCTTGAGAAAGTTCCCTATGTGGCCATGTAGAAAGGGTATCTTTTATGGATACAGTAGCTGGCTGAAACAGTGCTTAAGGTTATGGATATTGTGTCTATTAAAAGGCTTTGGAAGCAAATATAAAATGTCCGGAATTCTAGTTTTACCTGCTGTAATGATAATCAGCATTTCAGAAGGAAAGGGGGAGAAAGCTAACTCTGGAAAATAGTTGCAAGTTTTTTTAAGCAGGAATACCAGCAAACTGTTCTGAGAACTGAAAATAAGTGTTAAAAATTAAAAAACTGCATTTTTTTTCTCAGAGCTACTATTTTTTCAAACATTTTAAAATTGAACCTTGTCAAAATGTTTATTTCTAATGACTGTGCTGTATCACTATTTTTAATTTTAAACACTGGAAGTATGAGCCTTTTAGTATTGCAAACAGCGTTAGACTGGTGGAAGATCAGATCTCATAGTTTCAACCTTACAAACTGGAAAATTGTTCTCTTCAGAGTAAAACTACTGAGCAGGACAACAGTTGCTGAAGTTTATTTATTATTTATTAGTACTTGTCGTCCCAGGCCGAGTTTGACCAGTAGAGGGCAATAGGTAAGTGCCTGCACACGTGCTGTGCTCGGGAACTCCTGCTGGGATCACATAGGTGGTTTGTGGTTAGGATTTTTGTTTTGTTTTTCCAGTGGTGGCGGTGGTGATGGGAACAGACTTCTGGAAGCAGCTGTCCACAGGAAGCAGTGCAGCATTGCTTAATTACAGATCTTTGGACTTCTCGCCTTCCTTTTTTGGCTTCCCTAACTTGTTTCCCCTTCAGTGTGGGTGACGTTGCAAGTCTGTAGAGGCTTAACTACCTGGAGGTTTATTAAAGATTCCTTGAACAGCAAAGAGTTAAAACAAATCCTACACAAAGATATTTGAAATCTCTTTAGCGCAGATACAGTTTGACAGACTTTTTTTCAGCCTTTTGTTGTCCGTAGAACTACTGATTTTCAGCTTGAAATACATTTCTTCTCAGGATAGTGTATGGACAAAAATGACAGCTGTAACAATCTTGTAATTATTAGTGATGTGTACTACCAGTTATTTGAACAGTTTATGTTGGTCCTCATGATTTTATCTCTTGCTAATCTTACGCACCGTTTTGTCTCACAACTCTCAATGTTTCCTCTCTAGTCTGAGGCTCAGAACAGCAGTGCAGGAGCTGGCCAGGAGCATTCTGCAGCTGTGTCCTCCAGCAGCAGCTCGCTGAGCCCCCGGCAGCGCCGAGCGCAGCAGCAGAGCCAGAGACGGGCCCCGACCTCGGCCGACTTCAACCGGGCGCAGCAGCCCCGCGACAACACGAACCACACGGGCTCCACGGTGCTCATTGTCCTCCTGACCTTTGCGCTGGCTGCTCTCATCTTCCGGAGAATATGCTTGGCTAACGAGTACATCTTCGAGTTGTAAGGTGGTTTGTCCTGGCAGCAGGGACTGGAGTGCTCCCTTGAACGTTCTGTACTGGGTATGACGTGAGACTGTTTACAAAGGTTATTTTGTATTTACGCTTCAATCCTTATGAATGTTAATGTACCTACAGATGCATTACTTGTAAGAAAAGCAAAGTTGGACATGTAGCTACGAATGTTAATTGAGTGCCCACTAGATACTTGGAAAAACAGTGGAATAGTAACATCAAGATATGTGGGATGTCATTTATAAATAGAAAAAGACAATTTTTAAAAAGCGGTTGATTAATTTTTTTATGGGACATAAATGCCCATCTAAGTACCCCATCTAAGTTAGTATAAGATTTGACATTGGAGAGGGCATTATAAAATGAAACATTACTATGTGTTTGTGTCTGGTGAACTCTTAATTTAGAGGCAATACAGTTTTGTAACCACTTTTATTTCCATGACACATTTCCAGAGGGGGAACACATACAAATTGGTTATGATGCTGCTTTGTGCGTGCGCAAAGGTTTGGAAAGGAGGATGGGAGGAAAGTAGGTGTCAGAAAACTACTTGCATTATTTTTATTTTTATTTTTTTGGAAGAAAGATTGGAAAATCTTTTGAGAGATTTGAATGTCCTCTTCTAATACTTTCAATTGTATATCTTGTTTTTAAAATTTGAAGATTATACAAACATGTCTATTCTTGCAATAGTTATAAATATGTAATATAATTATTTACCCAGAGCTATTGTCTTTTAATTATACCAGAAATATACATGTGTTGAACTGAATGTTTCATATGTGATTTTATTTACTAAAGAAAATGGAAACCTTATTATACGTCAATTCTCATATATATGAACATGCTTAAGAGAAGTATTTATTACAGCTCTGCTAGTAATAAAGTTTCAAGCCAGTCTTTGGATATGTTTCAAGTATCACATGGCAGTTTCTTTATTGTTTGTCTGGGGGTTGGTTGGTTGGTTGATTGATTGGGGTTTTGTTTGAGGGTTTCTTTTGGTTGGTTGGTTGTTTCTTTTTTCTTTGTTCTTTTTGGTTATTTTTCAGTGTTAACCTAAAATCAGTATTTTGGACCCACAGATCTTCTGATTATATTTTTATTTTAAAAGTCCCTGGTAATATTAATGAGTACTATGAAAAGGCATATACAAGCAATAGACCTACAATTGTTAGGGTTTTGAGAAGTTTTGTCTGGGACTGTTTCAATACTGACGTAGAAGAAAGCAGTGAGTGGGTTGATTTTCCTCTTGTGTTGTTCAGATTGCTGTTCAGCAAGTTTATTTCAAAGACAAGAAAATTTAGCTAGCTTTCCTTCTGTTCCTGTCAAACATGACAGCACTGAACGTGAGATTCTCATCCTTTTTTAGCAAGTATTTATCAAACTACCTAGAGCTTTTCTAAATTTTGTCAGTTATAGTATATATTACTGTTTTGAAACATTAAAGTAGCTGAAACAACTTCTAAAATAAGGAATGCCCATTTTGTGTCTAAGGGGGATGTGTAAATTTATAGAAACCAAACTTGGAGTCTTTTTCAGCATTTCTCTGTATTGTTGATAATGTTGTTTGCAGGTGCAATGGAACAAAGGTGGAAAAATAGTTTTTTTAAGAAGCTCGGAGAAAAGTATACTTTTATTCAGCAGTTACTTACACATTCTGCTGTAGAATAATTTGATGTCAATATATTAATGTCTTTTTACCTAATTTGTATATTTCATTAAAAATTAAAACAACAAGCAAAAACCAATACACAACCCTCTCCAAAAACCCCACACCAAAACCCTAAAAGCCCTGTTCAGATCCTGTAGCTTCAAAAACAGAAGTACTGTGTTTCCTTGGTGTGGTGCTTGAATCCCTGTTCAATTCAAGTACTGCAAACGTGGGCTGACAGGAGACAGTTCTGGGAGAGGTCTGACCCTCAGGACAGTTTTGCTGGGCTTTGAGTCGCTCTCCCCTCTGGAAGCTTTGCTCCTGCAGAATCCCTGCTGTGCCAAGCAAACTTTTGCCCTCGTACATGTACCACGCACTGGCTCGGTGTTCCTCAGACAGGCAAAATCAGCATTGCCCTGGGACTGAGCTGGGAGGAAATCAGCCTTGGATGGTTTCTGGGAACAGCCTTGTGATTGAAGAAATAGCTGCTTTGTATCTTTTAATTTTCGTTTCAGTCTTCTTTGATAAAAGTGGAAATGCCTCATTGTGCAAATACCTATATGAAAAAAAGTATTAGTGATGGCTTGGTTTATGTCAAGGCAATTGCATGTATAGATCGGGAGTTACTGTTTTAATTTTCCTTTAAAAGTTAACAGTAAATAAAGTCAGCATTTTCAGAGGAAGTAGCTCATATTCTGTTCAACAGCACGAAGAGCCAAACTACATCAGAAAATAAAACCCCAACTGCCCTAAATCCATTAAAATACATAAATTTTACAATGAGGTACATGTCTGAAACATGGCACAGGCGGTTTCCAGTTGAAAAAGATGCCGTACAGAGGATAAAATAATACGGAAAGCCTAATGAAAAGGGACAGCCTGGTTTTACAGTCTGGCAGGAGGATAGCACTGAGATTAGGGGATTGAGCAAAAAGCCGGCGTGCAGAATTGCGGGTTTTATATAATGGCTTTAGTAAGTATCCTTTAGGACCCAGTGGAAATGTTTAGTGAGGCAAACTTGGCGAGTAATGGCCAATCATTAAGCGTGACAGAGGGACAGGCGTGGAGCGCGGAGCCCCCGAAAGGCCGTGGAGCGCATCCCGGTGGGAGCGCAGCGCTCCCGCGGCTGCTCACCGAGCATCGCGCCACGCGCAATCAGAGGGGATTCAATGCTTAAACCCGGGGGGACTTGTACTGCAGGAGGTCACTGGAGTGCAGAGTGCCCAGCTCCCGTTTCCAGCAAGATGCCTTATTTTGCAAAACTCCTTTTATTAATCTTTTGCTTAGTTCTTCTCGTGGAGAGCAGGAAGCACAGGAGGAGGAGGTGGACAAGCCATCTGGATGTGCAGAGGGCAAGGTAAGGGTTACTAGACCACGTATGTATCTTTTGCTGGAGTGTTGTAAATACTACACAGACATAAAACCCTGCTCCGTGTGTATTGTGGGTGCAAACAGCCTTATAGATAATGTTTTTAAACAGACTCTGGTAGTGTAATCAGTTTTATCTGTAAGTGCACGCTTCTAATGCTAACCTTGACTAACTATGAGTGAGGAAGGTTTTGCAGAGAAGTTGGCTACTTCAGCATGGATTGTGGTAAAATCAGGCTTAGCCATACATGCAAATTAGTGAGAGAATTCAGTTAATAGAGATGTTTAAATGTGCATAATGTTCCAATACTGTTTTAAGGGCATATATATATATTATATACCTGCTTGCTGGAATGTCTGTGCTGCTTATGTTCACTTGGAGTTGCCTGTTATCCTCTGACAATTTGAGATGGGGATGCTGGTCAGCATGCATTATAGTAATTAATAACAAATCAAACCCTGGAAGTTACCCTGGGATTGTAAAATTAACAATATATTTTGAAGAAATACATGGAAACTTTAAAAAAATGTATTTCTAAGCCAAGTGAAGGCACAAGAAAGAGTTAAAGGCCTTAGTAAAGTTTATTAGATTTACCGTTGCTGAGATTTGTCCAGAGGTTTACATTAGAAAAGATAATCTTCCAAACCTGCCAGACAGACCAAAGTATGTTATCCTTTTTTGTGGTTATGTCATCCAGTGGCAATTATATCTTACAAGACTATTCATTGTTTGAAGGGCTCAAAAATAAAATTGGGTTAATCCATCTGATTAAATGGCTTCACTGTGGCTGTAAACTTTTGTATTTTCATTTATTTTATTGGGCTTTTTAGTTTATCACTTAACATTTCTGTAGGGAGTGTTGTTACTTGAATGTTTTGCAAAGAAATGTGTAATTGGAAGTAAAGAATACATAATATGCTATCAGATTTACACTGCTTATTTAAAAAATACAGTGACATATGCTTTTAGTGACATAAATGTTAAAAAGCTGAAACAGCCAGGGCCTGATCCTGAAATCCTAAAGTCAATGGAAGTTTTGCCACTGATGTCTACAGAATCTCAATTATTGAATGAGATTTTTCATTAAACTCTGAAAATATTCCAAAGTTTGTGTTCTGAGGAATGTGGGGGATTCAACAGTAGCATTTCCTTCCAAACCATTTATGTGTAGTAGAGATCATGTGCTTTGAATTAACAAAGTAGAATAAATCCTTCTTTCAGGTTGATTTTGCCCCAAAGTGCTGCTATTCCCTGGGTTAAAATTTTTGTACTTTATTTGAACATGGTGAAAATAATTTACAGTTTCTACAGTGCCATTATTTTTGTGAGCTGTAACAGAGTGGCAGTCAAAGCACTGCTAAAAGAATTTTTAAGAATATACTGTAAAGAATAACAGTACTGGTTAGTTTTCTGTGGTGTAATTATTTTAATGAACAGTTTTCCATCCAGGTGGAACCTGAGGAACTATATGCTATATATATATGTGTGTGTGTGTATATATATATATATATATACACACACACACACACACAATTCCTATGCAATGTAGTTATTTAAAAATACATAAAATCAAGTTTGAGGGACTATCAAATGTGAGCGACATTTTAAATACAGATAATTCTGCAATGTTGCAACAAAAAGAAGTGTATGGAGTAGTGCCATTAATATTTTAATTTTCTGGTTACATAGAAAAATTTTAGTGGTCTGTAAATCAACAATGAATAGTGGACTATTTTCATTAAAGGAAACTAAAACTAGTTCCTAGGATGGTTTCCTAATAACATAAGACAAATTAAAAGAATTATTTAAAAAATAATTTCTTCACATTTTCTGGTTAGTATTTCTCCTACTGGCTTACTGTAAGAAACATATTAAGTTTTACAGCAAACATATTGTTCAAGAAAATTTATTCCTATGTTTGGGAATCTACATTTAAAAAGTTTGATATTTTGTGTCTGCTGAGGTGATAAATGAACCTGATCTAGAGATCTTTATCCTGACTGCAAGAAGATAGCTTGGGTTGTGCAGGTGCAGAACACCTGGAGTTCTGTAGTTTCTCGCTTGGATGTTGCACAGAGGTTCCCGTTGTGCAGAGGTCCTGCAGCTGCTGGGACAGCTGTCTGCAAGGGTTCTGCAGAGAAGTTGTTGAGCCTGTGCCTCAGTGGGAAAGGAACTTGGAGAAACTCAGGTTAGGAACCCAAAGAAGTGCTACGTTAAGGGTTGCCTGTGCATCCTTAATTACTCCCCTTGGTTTATGTTAAGTAATTGTAATGTGGGGTTTTTTCAAGGAGCGGTGCCTCACTTAGCATGCTCAATAGAAAATCCTTGCTTGATTACAAACTGTCTTACATTTAATTTTCCATTGCTTCTGCATCCCCCACTTCATTGATAACACATCTCTCCTTCTACAAATTGAGGCATAACAAAGAAACAATTGCCTCTGTGCATCACTGCCCTGATCGTTGCCTGGCACAGCTTCACACTATGCACTGGAGAGCCCAGGCTTCACTTAGGAAATCGGTGTGTGTGCTCATTGAGTAGCAGCTCCTGGCTTTGTACTTTGATAGTAGTTTTTCACATTTTCCAGGGTGCACAGTCTCTGCCACTTAGATTGTGAAACTTTTTGAAGGATATCAGTGATACCTGTGTGGTATGAAGCTGAAGACGTTCTTGCTGATGTGCAAGACGTACAGATGGTACATGAAACCCAGGAACTGGGTTTGAATTGTAGAATTGTAACATAATTACAGGTTTAAAAGTTCTGCATTTCGTTTTGTTTGGAGAAATCAAGTGATGAAAGAACTGCAAAGTAAAACTTTGGTTGGAGTCACCTGGGTGCTGGGCAGGGCATGTTGGCCCCAGCCCTACCCACACACCAGGGAATAAATTTACATAGAGGAAGGAGAGACTGAAGGAAGGTGCTGAAGGAATGAAGGAAACGGTGTAAATGTGGAAAGGTGCAGGTGTGTGTGTCAGAAGGTCTGTGCTGCCGTGTTGGTATCTGGGATTTTCCAGAGAGGTGCGAAAATAGCTTAGGCTTCTGCTGCTAGGGCATGTCAGACTTGCTATGAGTAGCACTGGCTGTACACTGTGTGTGTAGCTGTGCTTGGACCTTCCTCAGAGCATCAGCCTTACCCTACATGCCAAGCAAATGCTGCTGAAATGTCCAGCACTGAGTTTTTGAAACAGTTTTGGGTACTCTTCAGTAGCTCAGCACTGGCTGTCTCTCAGAAGGTGTAAACAATTGCTGGCAACTCTCCTAGATTATCTAGCTGGACAGAATTTCCACACAAACAAAAAGAAACTCTAAAAATTACTGCTCTATAAAAATTGCTGGTAATGCTTCTGGTAATGTTTAATGCTCTGCATAAATTAAGGACTCAGGAGACATTTCCCACCTCGGTTGTGTCAGTGAATGCCATGTTTCCAGCCTGTGTGCCCACCTGACTCTGAGTCTGCCCGTTCCTCTCTCCTATCAGCTGTGTGAAGCCTCCTGCTTCCACAGCAGAAACACTGTGCCTTTGGAGCAGAAGGGGCTTTGAGCTTTTCTTAGCTAAACACTTCCTGCCAAGGTTTTTTTGGAAGTGGTCAGTGGTTTGGAGTATCTCATTAGAGATGTCATTTTCAGGGCATGCTACATGCAAGCTTAGGTTTGGGTCCAGTACCAGGACATGGCAGCACAAGTCTCAGCACACAAACTGTTTTTCCGAACAGCATTCCACTGGAACAAGTCTAATGATCCCTGCTGAAACTGTTGCTGCTGGCAGCAAGTTCCCTCTGCTGCCTTGCAGAGCTGCAATTTTTTCCCATTTTTCAACTGGATGCTGCAGTCATGTCCTCTGGCCTGTGGTACCTCCCAACCCCCACAGGTCCCCTCTGCTCCATGGTGGTTTCTCAAAAAATTTGGAGTTTGTAAGTGGTTCAGTGATTAAAATGTTGATAGCCATTTTTTCCAGGTGTGTTGCCAGCCTGGAGCTCAAGTCCAGGCCACTGCAGGACCTCAAGCGCAGGGTTTGATATCTCCTGAGGCTCTTTCCCTGACACTGCAGCATCAGCCAGGGCCAAAGAGCAATGTGAAATAAAAGCAGGGAGAGAATGTGTACGACTGCAGTGATTGTGCACACTCTTTGAGGTTGTGTCCATAATTTTCCAAAGTCGGATTTAATTTTTCTGGAAACCTGCCTTTCCTGCCAAGGAAAGTCACCTTTTTTTCCTTCCTGCTCCCAAGCAAGCTGCAGACAAGTAACTGTGAAGCATGTTACATCCAGAGGTAGGGCAAGAGAGCACCTCTTCCCTGAGGCTCTGGAGGCAATAGCGACTGGTGTGGCCACCCAAACCAAGAGAGACCTTTCTTGTTGTGGAGATGCCAGGGCTTCTTGGCCAGCTGGGGCTCCTGAAGCACTTGAACTGGTGGCCCTCACAGGCAATGAAAAGAGAATTCACCAAAGTCGAGGACCTTGACATTCCCAGCTTGTCAGAAATTTCTCAGCCATATCTGATCCCCTGTGCTCCATGTACACTAACATTAAAGATACATCTCTGTGTGGGATACACTCATAGCACAGTGGTGACAATAAATTTGGAATTCTCATCTAGGAACAAGCTGATTGTTACGACAGTCTTGTGGATGCTACACAAAGTAAATTATGCCTTCAAATAATATATTTTGGGATTTTTTTTTCCACAGAGAAAATACTGAGGAGTGGCAAGATTTCCATTGAAACTGTGGAAATACTTCCCTGAATCCCAATAGGTAATTGGAATGAAGGTCCCACGACCATGAGGTAGCAGCTTGTGACCAAAGTCAATGCTGAACCCTCCAGGGGAGGGTGCAGAAACCTGCCAGACTCTGGCTGCTGTGCTTGGGATGGAGATTACATTATCTTTCAGGCTCACCACTTAGCCATGGCTTGTGCCCTACAGCACAAGGACTGTTTCCAATTTGATAAGCTCTTTATCTTGCTCTGGAAATGTCTGAATATCTGCATAGACACCCACAGTTTTTTTGAGTCCTGCCGAGCTGTTATCTGCAATTTCTCATGCAATCAATATTTAATTTTCTTTGTTATATTTGGCAATATAAAAAGCATGTATTTTATGCAGTTGAGAACGATTCTGAATAAAAGTGACTGGAAAATAAAATATATTTTAAAAAATCAGGGCAATAACAGAGAAGCCTTTACAGAAGCACAATGAGCTATCTGTCCCCTTCTCTCCTCTATAAACAGAAACAATTCTTCACAAAAGTCAGATTTATCAAACTCATCACTGCAATAAACCTACATGGCAAAAAACCACAAAGGGAGATCGGTGGCTCTAAATGAATAGTGGTGAATTGCATAAAGCTGAAAGAAACCTTGACAAATCTATAATCAGAAATGCTAAAGACCATAAGTACATCAGGGAGGATTTATGAGATACCAGAGATCAGATTTTCAGTAAAGAGGCCTGACGGGCAGCAGTGTTCAGAGCATCCTTCAGCTCTGCAAGAGCACTGGAGCTGGTGCCACCTTTGCTGCAGGTAATGAGATGCTCCCTATGCCAAACAGCAGCGGGGCTGGCAAAGCGGGCCAGAAGACTGGCATAGTTGATGTCAAACACTCTTATAATCAAACAAACTTGGTCTTGAATTGGATTAAATAGACAAAAGCAGTAATAAATTTCAAAGGCTGTGTAGAATTCCTGTCATTAAAAATATCTCAATACAAAAGCTTTGTAAATGGATTAAATTGATTAAAAAGGAACTGACTCTTTCTATAAAATCTGAATCGGCCACAATAATACCTGAAGGACTGGGCATGAACTGATGATTAAATGATGGCTATTAAATGCAGCCCCTGGCTCAGGATGTGCCTGAAAACCTCTTTTCTTCCTCAGACAGTGTCCATGTCCCCAGCTAGCCCCCTGGAGCCTCTGCAGCCACAGCCTGTTCTCAGCAGCTCTCCTGTGTGCTCTTTGCTGTTTGATGATTTTTAAAGAATTGATCAAAATGTAGCATTTCAGTGAGGCCGAGCCATTGATTTACAAGATGGCACTGTAGTACTGCCAGGGTTTTCCATACTAATTCCTCGTACAGCATGCGATCCAATGTTTTATTGGACTTTTAATTAGATTTCCCCCCCCCCCTTCTTTGAGGAGAGAGACTTGATTGAACATTCGCTGGTACTTCGACTTTTCCCTGATAATTAAAGCCAGGCAGCCACAGGAAGATCCTTCTTTCCCACTTCCAGCTTTTCAGGCGCAGAGGCAGGGCTGATGAATAGGAGCACTTTGGCATCGGCCCTAACCTTTGCAGAGACACAAAGCTTCCCCCCTGCAGCAAGCAGTTAAAAGCTAAATTTTGCCTCCAACCATTGCCATTAGTGGCTGTGCTCGGTTTTACAGCCCTGCTTTTAACGCAGCCTTGGCGGGAGGGCGCTTGCTCCGGCCGGCTCTTTCTCACAGCCGGCAGGGAGAGAGGCTCTGACATCCCGAGTAACGTGAGGGGGATCCAACTTTTCCTACGTAGCATGTGCCCTGGGGCACAAGGGGTTATAGTCCGTCAAAACATCTATTTGATACAATTATTTTAAAATTCTGTTGCTTCCTTTTCACCTCCTTATATAAGGAAATGGGTTATTGATGTTAGCAGCAGCTATCAACACCATTCCGGTTTCATCCTTTCTTTCCTGGAATGAGTGCTCTGATGGGAAACTTTTCTTCTGATTTGTGATTTATGCTCTGTTTGGCTCATACTCATCGTGCTTTGTATTTTAATGAAGCGAAGCAAATCCTTTTCCACAGCCACGCTTACGAGTGTGGTGATTGTTTAGTAAGCTCTGAATTTTTTACCAGGATTTTAAACCTAAGTAGTTTCTTTATTTTTCCTCCAGGATTGTTTGTTCTGTATTTTCAGTAATATTTCTTCCACACAGGCAAAGGAACCCTTTTGTATAAAGTTCTTTCTATTTATCATAATTATTTTTAGTAAGTTACTGAAAACCAGCTAATTGCAGCAATATTCATAACTTTGTCAGACCTTATGTCCAGAGAAAAGGGTTTGAGGAACCTTAATGGTCCCAGTCTTCCATCCTGACCACTGGACAACAGTCAGGGATGCTGATCTGTATTTTCTTCCAGAAGTGCATGCACTGCATGTTTGTCTCCCTTATGTAATTTTAGTGTCTACCTTGCACTTTTCTCCGGGGTTTGTCATCATCCTTGTTCTACTGTTATCATATAATCTGTCAAATAAAAAGTTAGAATTCTTCCTACCTTAACGTTCAGAAAAGTGAAGGACTGCAGACTTCTTTAGATAGCACTCCTCTTTTCCTGCCCTTGTGGGGAGGAATGGGTGGTTTTGTTGTTGCTGAAAGCCAGAAGACCCTCTGTGCACACAAACTGCTGGCACTGAACTGATGAAGTTCATGGGACAGACAGATTGTATGACACTGCATGACCACCACAGGAAAGAGCTTTCTCATGACAATGTTGCCTTGGTACCTGGCTAAATCCTGGCCAGGTAATGTGGGGCAGGCAGCTGCTCCTGCTGCTGCTGCTCTGAGCAGTGACATTTGCTGCAGCCCGCTCCTCTGTGAGATGCGCTGCTCTCAGCCGTGCGCCTCCCTGGGAGCTGGGTGTCTGGGGCAGGGGAGCACCGTGTCCTTGGAGGGGGGCAGAGGCAGCAGAGGTTGGGTTTGATGCTGGAAAACACTGGAAAAGCAGTGTTTTGTCTGTGTTGGGGTGCTGGCAGCCTCCCCACTCCCCTCCCTGGGATTGTGCCTGCAAAACTGCTGCTCCTGCAGTTCTGCAACTGGACTGGCAGTAGTCTGTAGTGTGACACTTGGGCACAGGGACATTGGAACAATGCTATCGCTGTCTTTTGCAGTCACATCTTTAAGAAGAATCGCGATTTGACCAAAGCCTGGAGAGGAAAGACAGAGCAGCTTCTCAGAGTTGACGAACATGACTTTACCATGCGTCCGGCTTTTGGAGGTGAGAATAAAACGGTTCTCTTGATTTCCTGCTAATCTAATTTAAAATAACCTAATTATCTAATTAACAATATCATTAAAAAACAAAAAAACAACCTCTGTCCAGATACATCAGGGAAGGGAAAGGACTTGGTGCCAATCCAGAGTCCTCATGCTCATCTCATAGCCCTCTGTGCTCTGTACAGTTCCCACATTCCTTCCTGTTCCTGCACTTGGCTCTGTTTTTGGCTGGCATTCCCCAGAGCTCAGGATGGACCCTCCCAGTAAGTGTTTCACTCTGCTGAGAAGAGGAACAAGCTACAAGTTTTAATATTCACTTGGAGTTGTGAAGTTGCAATGAGCTTTTAAGCTGATGTGATTAAATTGCAAAGTCAAGAACTCACTTGGTGGATTACAGCCCATCCTTGCTAGAAGAACATGGAATACTTTTGTCTAGATAAAATCTTGTCTCACACTCTCATAAGAAACTAAAAGAGTGGGAGGGGAGGTCTGTCACCTTCCCTTGTGCCTTCTGTCACACCCAGTTACAGGAATGTGCTTGTCTGACCATTCTAAATTAACAACTGCTGAGGTAAGAGGGGATCTGAATAAAAGAGTGGTGGATTATTAGTACGGAAATCCATAATCTAATCCTTTGATTAGATCAACAACCAAGCCAGAGCTTGGTTCCAGAGCTAAGGACAGAGTTTTCTGTAGTTTTCATTGAATGACTGATACTGAATCCTTTGTCAATGTGCCATGTAGGGTGAAGTCCTACCTCTCCCTGGCCAGTGGGACACACGAGTGTTTTGCCTTTGGCACCTAGTCCATAGAACAGAGCGTCTCAGGCCTGCCTGTTCCCAGCATGGCTTGAAAGATGTTTCTTACCTCACAGTGCAGATGTGCCATTCTGAGAGCACACTGCTGACCCCTTGCTCACAATTTTTATATATATATATATTCAAACGCCAGAGTTCAAAATGTATCACCAGTGTTTCCCACCCCCCAATGTCATTTACCAGCAAGCTGCAGTCCAGCCTGACCATTGGAGGTAAGTCTTTTGCTAATCAGTGATAAACTTGATCTGCTACTTCTAAGGTTGAAGAGTTTGCCTTAAATTGCCTCTGGGTGGGGCACAGGCGGATCTCCCTGGGGCTGGTGGGAACACATTGAGCCCTGGGGTGCAGCTGAGGCTCAGGGGTGAGGTCTGGGAGCTGGTTCTGAAGGCACTAGGTATGTCTGCTCCTTTATGAATTGACTGGAAAAATGATGCTGAATGAGCTGCTCTCTGTTCCTTCACCTGCTCCAGATGGGTATCTCGGTATCTCCTTGACAGTGACACTGCTGTACCACTCTCTGGTTAGGGAAGGGGAGATGATGGCTTATTGCTGGTATTTCCTTTCCTGCCAGGCTGCCAGGAAGGTGAGCCTTTCAACAGGATGGATTTTGGGAAAGAAGATGATGTCTGATAGATGAAAAGACCAGGGAGACATGAGATCACTCGACTCACACAGAGTGATTTGAGTGATCACAGACTCACTCAAATCCTCTTGGTTCCAGGAGGAGGTGGTCACTGCCAGGGTTCTTTGGCCAACCACCTTATTGGCCTTACCCCTCTTTGGTTTTTTATTTATTTATTGGTATTGGGTTTCTTTACTTGACTTCCTAGGCTTCTTTTTTTCTCCATTCTTCTGTTCTGTCTGCATAGCAGACAGACCTGTGAGATGTTGGCTGGATGTTTGCTGCCTTCAGTCTGGCTTTGTTTTGTTGGCATGCTGCTCCATCATGGACAGTGGTGGTCCCACACCGCTTGCCCAGCACAGTAGGGCTTTGTCACAGAATCACTGAGTGGTTTGGGTTTGAAGGGCCTTTGAAGATCATCTGATTCCAGCCCCTCTGCCATAAGCAGGGAGACCTTCCACGAGACCAGGTTCCTCAAAGTTCCATCAGCCTAGGCTTGAACACTTCCAATGATAGCATCAACAGCTCACTGATTTGGATCAACACTTCACTGATTTTTACCATTAGTGTGTTGTCTTCTGGAGGTCAATAGGCAGCTGTGTGGTTCCACACACAAAAAGATGGATTGCTGGTTTGCTATGCTCCAACCTTCCTTACAGGTGGTTAGATAGACAGTGAGAAGCAGATATCGTGCTGTGTTGTGTGAATTCACTACAGTGCACATGCCTCCCTAAATGCCAGGTAGGCTCTCCCCTGCTATAAACTCAGAGGGTGCTATGTTAGGTTTTCAGATGTATTTTGTTTTAGCCAACTTCAGTTTTTGGAATTTGGCTGATGACTTCTGAACGCCTGATATGGACAGACTGAAAGTGCTGATCTGCCCTCTGGACAAAAGACCTCCTGGTCTGATGGGTGGGCTGATAGGGCTTCTCTGGAAGGAGATTTGGACCCCTTACCTTGACTCAGTTGTAAATAGCTGGGGAGACATGGTGATTTAAAATTTTTTTCCCCTAACTGGATGTCTGTCAGGGTGTCATGCCTGTGTTCTGCGGGGAAGCTGCAGGGTTTTGTTCTGTTGTGCTGGTGGTTTGATGCCCAGTGGCACCACTGCACTGCCTTTCTGGAAACAGATCTGATTTTTGCTATTTTCATCAGTGTCACAGAGCTCTTGAGGAACACCTTTGCATGCAGGTCACACCAAACAGGCACATGTAATTACACAGTCACTCTTCCAGAGTTAATGCAACTGCATTTTAATCTCTCTCTTGTCTTGTCTACCTATGCTACCTCCCATCACGGCATCAAGATACTAGAGCAGGAAAACTTGGAATGACATTTATAAAATTGAGAAATATCCTAAGAGCCTTTGCTGAGATGGTTCCTTTGTTTATAAAGGAAAAACATGGTTTTTTAAATTTTTGCTTGAAACCTCCTTAATGTGCAGAGATACTTGGGACAAAGATGTGGTGTGAGCAAAGTTGTACTGAAATTGTGTGATAAGGAGCAAAGCATGGAAGCAGCTTTGTTGAGGCTCCAGCCTTGGAAAGGCTGAGTCACACACACAGAGATAGCGGGTGCTACAGGTTCTTGCACAGCTGTGGAACTGTGCGGTGTATTTTTAGTGACAGATGATAAACCTGATGGAAAAAACTTAAAAGGAAAGGAAACAAAAGTCTGACACGAGGTGCTTCTCATATTTTTGTCTGTAATGTTATTCGTCAGGCAGTCACAGTGATTTGCTATGCACCATGAGTCCTTCCAGCTTTCTGCTGTGGCAGTGTCAGTCAAACTGATGTGGTATGACTTGCAGAGGAGAAAAAGCTTCTGTGCTGTGGAAGTGGAGAAGAGAAGCTTGTGGGATACACGTGACTGACAGTGGTCACTGCCCTAAGACCCTCTCTGAGAGCAGCTCAAGAACCACAGTCTAATAGAGATTCCAGCTCTGTGGCACTGCATTGGGCCTGTGATGTTCTGGTGCCGGTGGGAAAGGCACCTCCATTCTGAAAAACATAAATAATACTATAAGGAAATTGTGAATGACAGTAAGGCTAAAAGAAACACAGTACTGTGAGCACAATGGTTCCTAAGTTTGGTGGACTGGCCTACAACTTCACCACTGAATTTTAGCTAAAAAGAGGATGGAGTATGAGCTCATTTATGGTGGCCACGGAGACTCTTGCTGGCCTGCAGAGGACAATCAGCAAGCTGCCAGCCCAATACAGCTGTGACCACTGGGCAGAGCAGGCTGGGGTTATGCAAGTTGAAATGAAATAAAAGACATTAGAGAAAGGTGAATGGCTTTTCAAGGAAAAATATCTTTGTAAAGAGCAAGAGAGCAAATAAATGTTGTGTAAGTTGTGTTATTAACAGTCCAATAAGCATGGTTGTCTTGCCTGCTCTCAGGCCATTAGAGCCAGGCAACTGGGTGCAGGCACAATGACAAAGTTTTTTGCTTTGTTGATGGTCAAAAAGCCTCCGTAAGATAAAGGACACTGCAGGGTTTTTGACCCTTAGGAAGTTATCTCCATGTCAGTGACCTTGTTCTAGCTAGCAGATGTTCAGGTATTATTTGCTATTATTAATATTTAAAGATTATGTAAATGTTTGTTTTGCTGCCTTCCTTAAACACGCATTTTAAGCATTTCATTTATGACATCTCGTATTTTACAGGGAGCCTGTGAATAAGCAGCTTTAGTTGATACTTAAAATAGCTGTATCTTCTTTATTGAGGACCAGCCTAATGCTTTACTTTTATTATATTTGCTCATAGCCTAGTAGCCTAACGTCAGCTGGTCCTCACTGCCCTTTCTGGGCAGTTCTTTTGCCAGGATGGATGAATGGTGGGGTGAATAGAGCACAAGTAGTTCACTTAGTACCAAGGGCTGGAACAGAACCTGCCTCTCTGCTGATGAACAGCTGTCGGTGAGATGCAGAGGGATGAAACTCTCTGCAGTCATGAGGAAGGTGATGAGCATGTCCTGGTGGTGCCTGCCTGGAAGCTGCCCACAGCTAGGAGGTTGTAATCATATATACATGCATTAAAAAGTGGATACACACACACACAGAGACACACACACACATAAAGATACACTGAAAACTATTTTGCTGCTTCCAGACATGAGATCTCTTATGGACATTTGCAGCCTTTCTGGGTGTGCACAAGATACCTGTCAGTAAAGACGTCTCAGAACTACTCATTTCCTATGCAGATAATTTTATCTCAGGGCCTACATCTGCCTTGCTCCTTCAAAGAGAGATGAGTGGACAGAGACACTGTTTCAGAGAGAAACAATGAGCCTTTGAAAGCTCTGCCAAAGAGAAAAAATAGAGAGATGTCACAAAGCTTTAGTCTCGGAGCTGGAGAGGAAAACTGACTCCAGGCATCTTGCTGGTAGCATGCTCTTCCCTATCTTCCAAAGCCTGCTCCAGTGTTCAGAAATAAAAGCCCAGTTCTGCCTGGGAACTGACTCACCCTTTGAAGCTTTCACACTGCTCCTCAGTGAGTGTTTTTAGGTGTGGAGACACACTGGGATGTAACAGGCTTTAATGCTGGGCACCCTCTGAAGCCTTTCCTGCACAGGACTGGTGGAAACCTCCTGGATTCCCTTGAAAGGTTAGCCCCGGGCCAGACATCCCATTCAACCTGGGCCAGAGTTTCATATTCAAACTGGAGTTTTTGCAATATACAAAAAGCCATAAAGTCTTCTTCATGTCAGAACCCACCCAAAATGGAGACTTTTTGGGTGCATCTCTTCTCCATGTACAACCACAGAATGCAGATGTAGGGTGGGTCTTTTCTAAAGTTATTCTGAACATCATCATTCTATGTGCAGCACCTTTCACAGCAGGTCTCAAAACAGCAGTTCACTGCAGGGGAAAGGGAAATAAGGGAGACACTGATTGTCAGCACACCAGTTTGTGAACTTGGCAAAGGAATAAAGATATGAAGTCACAAACACCTCGACAGGCTGGTTTCTGAGTATCTTTTTTTTATATCAAAACTTGATTTGAGGTTAGAACACTGACATGCAGGCATTGACAGAAATAAGATGTGTCTGATTCAGTTTCAGAAGGCAGTACCTTTACAGTTAGAAGGTGCAAGGGAGCTTCATCATGATACATGAAATCCTATGCAGAAATTGTGGGACTAATGGATACTGCCCAGTAAAGGAGAGAAAGCACTGCTCTTCCATCAGCCTTGGTTCGTGCTTCAGGTCACTTAAATCCTTCCTCAATACACAAATATAAACATCTCCATCAAAAGGAAAATCTCCTATTTTACATTTCTGATTTTTATATTGTCAAATTTGCTAATGACTGTACAAGTGTCTTGAGTTTGCTTGGAAGCAGCCACTGTGCTCTGTCTGAGAAGCAAGGGGAATTGCTTATTGGCGGGTTAATTTGTTGCAAGTAGAAGACTCTGACTTCTATGAAGTTTTAAGATTCCATGGTTTGTTTTCTGGTTTTATCAGTCCTGTTGAGTTAGGATCTGTGTTCTGCAAGATATTGCTGTGGACACTGACGGGGATAAAGGATGTTGACATGTTTGCTGTTTCTGGAAGAAATGCTTCAGTTGAAGCTTATACAAATTATCTGTAGACCTTGTTCTGTAAATGCTTGTTTAATTAGAATAATTCCATGAATTTGACTGATACTGTTCAGAGACTCTAAAGTAGGAACTGAAAGCTCTGCTGGACTGCAGTCCTTGAGCAAAACAGCACTGCTCCTTTTTGTTAGCCCAGTCCCCAGCTCTTTCACATGGATCCATTTAGATTCCTGACCAGCAGAGAAAGAGGTGCCTGGGCTTTGAGATTTCTCCAGTTAAAGTGTTTGAGTCTTTTCTTGCTTATAATTCTTTAGGATGATCCTTCTGTATTTCCTCCTTCTGAAGAAAAACTGAATATTGATAAAATACTGTTTATGACAAGGAAAGGCTGGTTGATGAGGGCTTTTTTGCATCTAAAGCTGTAATCTAAGTCATTCTGTCTACCAGTTCTGAGTGTCATATACTATGTCAGCTATTCTCATCCCTGCACATTAATACCCTCCTCATATTCTGCTCCCTTTCAATAAAGAGGTTTTTTTCTTTTTGCTCATCCCTAGTGGCATTTGATGACGAATTTGGCAAAGCACCCAGAGCCTCAGTGGTTCAACAGTTTAGTTGCTAGCAGGACAGGATTAAAAAGCTAGCAGTTCTTAATTGACTCCATGGGTTAGTTAGACCAAAGATCTCTTGACATTTCTCTCTGACTGATCAACAGCCATTTAATTCACTGGTATGTGCTGTAGCCAAGATGACCTTTAAGGAAACCCAGGGTTTGTTTCTGTGGTTTAAAGATATAATCTCTAGACAGGGCTTCTGTTTTGCTTCAGAAGCTGCATTCATTTCCAGTGTTGTTTGCATCAAGTGCCTCTGCAATCTGCATCTTGCTTGAAGTTTTGTAGAGTGTTGAGCCAAGTAATTATGCAATTATCTTTATCACTTATGCTCATCACTGAGAGCAGGACTTGGTGATCATTTGATTCCTGTCACTAGCTCACAGGCAGCCACATTTGGACTGTCCCCACTGGCTCCTCACCCACCCTTCCCTGCTCAGTCCAGCCTCTTGGCTAAACCTCCTCCAAAGGGTCTCGGTGTCTCAATGTATCCTCGTTCCCATTTGTGTGCTCTCTCATTGCTTCAGCCCCAGCTGCTGAATGAGGAGCAGGGAGAAGGGAAAAGCAGTGATTGCTCCTACTGATTGTAGGAGTTTGCCCAAAAAAGGCAGAGTAAATATTTCTGCTGCTAAGTTGGTTTTACAGTCTTATCTTTATATTGTCTCTAATAAGTACTACACATTTGAGTCCAGTGTTCAAATGATTTCTCCCTCTCTCTATTACAATCACTGTTTTATCATCCCCTAAATTTGGGATTAACTGCAGAAAAGAAAAAAGTAAAAGCAGTTTTACTGATATACAAGACACCTAACCCAGCCTTGGACCACTTCTCTCAAGGGCTTTCCAGACCATCCAACTTAACAGAGCACACCCTTTATTTTGTGTTTAATAAAGCTTCATGGCAGCTCCAGACTGAGCCTTAGGCTTTGTCCTTGCAATTAGGTGGTTTTCAGTGTTTGATGTAGGAACGTGAACAAAGAAAAGAACGTGGATAGAGTATTTTATTTTTAAGAGCAGATAGGGAAAGAACAAGAAAGCAGGGCAGATACCAACTTGGCACTGGTCTTATGTTTGTGGGCTGGGTTTTTAGTTGTTTGTTGCTGTTTTGGTTTTGTTGTGGTTTTTTTTTTTTGTTTGTTTTGGTTTGGGTTTTTTTTTAATTTGTTTTGTTATTGGTTTGTTTTTTTTTTTTTTTTTTGTTTTGTTTTTTTAAGTCTGTGGTTAGTGTTAGAGAAGCAACAAACCAAAGCATGTTTTACTGACCAGGAGACATGTAATAGTGAAATTCTTTCTCTCAGTCGCTGGCAATGTTTTTAAAGTATGCAGCACACAGCTGTGTGCCTGAATGTAACATGTAGATGTTGGCAAGCATCTGGGAGTCATCTCAGAGTGCTGGGTTAGCCGTGTGTCAGCTTCATTGCTGGGGGCAACAGTCACTTAAAATGGAATTGGTGGTTCTGAGGAGGCTGGTCCTGCTCCACAGGGCTTGTTCAGGGTGCCTGTTCCCAGCACAGCTGCTGACAGACAGTGTGGGCATAAGGGGCTGGAGCTGTGCATGAGGAATGGGGACAGTGGCACCATCAGTGTGCTCTGCTGTAATCTGGTGGGGCTGGTTTATCAAAGCCCTGCCAAACCTGGATGTGGCCAGTTGCAGCTTGTCTCATGGGCATGGCAATCAGCCTTTCCCTGCTGAGACTGAGTTGGTGCTTCTTTCTCCTCCAGCAGAGGCAAACATAAGGCCTTAAGAGCCTTGAAGATGTGTGGGAGTCTATACGTGCTGCTGCAGGTACAGGGAGGGTGAAGGGCAGCTTACAAAAAGTCTGCTGCTTTATCAGAGCAGCATTCCTGCTCTCCTTAGGCTTGCAGAGTATTCAGAGCTTGGGTGTGCTCTTGAGGAAGATGTTACTCCAGCTAAATGCATGCAGCAGGCCCTGCTGTGTGTGGCACTGCAGATACGGGTCTGAGTTTAAAAAGGGATCGTGGTGCATCTTACATATTATCCAACTGTGAATCCCGTTCAAAATTTAGGTGCTAAAAATCTTTGCACATCTCCACGGAGGCCACTGTGGTCCTTGGAAAATTCATTTGTGCTGGGCAAGTCCCAGACATATCTGCAGAGCTTCTGCTTCCTTTGGCATGGTCTTTCTCACTCGGGGCTGGCGGCCCTGAACAGGCTCCTCAGTGTGAGTCCTGTGAGACCCACTGCCACACTGAGAGCACCAGGGATCCACCTGCACTGTTCCTCAGCAGTTCCTGCTGATCTGCACCTCTGGCTTGTGCTTGGTGTGCACATCTCTGTACGCACTTACCACCAGAATTTGGGGAAAGCTGCATGAGGGCACAGTGGGGATCTTGAGAAATCTGAGCAGGTCCTGGTCATTAATGAGCAGCAAGTTTTGATACAGAGTTTCTAGTAATAGAGGAGTGTGCATTTATTATGGAATGTTTTCTGCTTATTTACTCTTTGTGAACTCTCTGGTTGCTAATTTTAAAACTACTGTGGAAAACTAGTGATATCACCAGTAAGTCATATGAATCAGAATAGTGATGGGCTCTTGAGAAATTAATATGGCTTGCCTTGTTGGTAAAAAATGAGAAACCTCCAAGGAAGAGCCCATTGCTTGTTTTTTCTTCATCTCAGTCCCTTGTTCTTGGGGCTAAATTTGTTCAAAAAGGGTTAAAATTTAAGATGGGATGGCTAATTTTTAAAAATGTATGCAAATGTTTTATCCAAGCGTTGGATTAACTGGGCAAAGTGTCAACATTGCAGCATATGCCAAGGGGAAGATAATTCAGTGTTTCAATAGGGTCCTCACATGGTTATTCCCTCACTCTTCCCTCAGCCCCCTCAAGAAGAACCATTGAGAGAAATGTATAACTTGAGTTCAGAAATGTTTTGCATGCCACCTTAAAGTGCTAATTAAATGCAGATGGTATGAAAGAACAGTTATTTACATATCTAAATCTCATTCTCTTTCAGGCCCTGCGATTCCTGTTGGGGTGGATGTGCAAGTTGAAAGCTTGGACAGCATTTCTGAGGTTGACATGGTATGTAATCCTCTTCTAAGCCTTGATTACTTCTGGTCATAAAAATACCCCCTGACTTGGAACCTGTGGGCTTGAAATTATTGGTCATATGAAAGCAATGGCAACATCTCTGAAATTCAAAAAGGCTGATATTCAGAACAAAAGACCTGATAAAACCGGGTGATCAAAGGCTTACCTCTGTATCTCCAGAAAAAGATTAAAAGCAGGAAGGAAAAAGGGACCTTGAACGGGAGAATAATCAGTACTGTGACAGATCTATCACAACTAAAAGTATAAACAGCTGCATATGAAGGTTTGAAGGTATATATTTGAAATTTGCATAAGCCATGCTTGCTGCAGGAGTTTTCTTCCTTAGGGAACCACTGAGTTCACATGAGCGCTCAAACATGTTTTCCTGTTTGGTTTTGGGTTATTTCGTGGTGATATTTTTTTTAATTGTAGGAAATGGAATACAAACACTGGAAAGAGAAATGGAAAGGGGAACACAGAAGATAAGAGGAAACTTCTTGGCTCCTTCCTCTTTCTGCTTTTTCCTCCCTGTTCCTGGGTACCTTCTGTGGTCTAGACAAAACAACAAGACAAAGGAAGGGCTTTAGGCTGAGGTTTTTTCACTACAGTGCAATTACATCTTCATCCCATTTTGGAGGGGTTAGACCAGATGACCTTTAAAGGTTCCTTCCAACCCAATCTACTCTGTGTTCCGTGATTAAAACCAGGGAGCTTGCCTGCCTGGATATTGAAAGAGAGGGTTTGGGGATATGCATGCAATGAGGTGTGTGGATGGGAGCTGTCAGCATGGCAAATGGCTGCCAGGAGGAGAACTGGGGCTCTAGAATATCAAGGTAATGCCAGAGTAGCAAAGAGGCCTAATTAGTGCAAGTAAATAACTCACAATGCTTTCTGTCAGGAGCATCTAATTCAACAAAAATCTTGTCTGTCAGAAAGCTGAGGTCAGTTCTCTCACGTGGCTGTCGATAGCTCCATAGTCCTATTTTCCCAGCACATGACATGTACTTCCTACAGCACTTGCTGACATGTATTTGGGGTGGAAGAATGCTCTCCCAGGTCAGCCTAAGCTACATTGCTTTGTTTTTCCAACAGACTGTCCCAGCATGGGTGTTTGCAGGGAGGAGAGCGGGCAGTGAGCTCTCTGCACGGCCAGGGGACTGGGGCTGGCTGTGCCTGCATCAGGGTGCCCTCCTTGTCTTCCTGCAGGCAGGGCTTGTTTCAAACTGCTCTGAAGTGACCCTGAAAATCAGGTACCCTTGGCTGGGCATTCCCACCTATCATTGCTTGAGCAGGCACCCAGTGGCCCAAAGAAGCACCAGACTGAAGCGTCACCAGCTGCAACCCACTGTATCTGCAAGACTGTGCATGACAGAGAGCAGCCAGGGGCTGTTTAAAGCATGTGGGTTTAAAACTGGTGCCTGTCTGGGTGACATGGATGGGCTGCTGCTGTGTGCAGTGGCAGGGCATGCTCTTGAGGCTGCCTGGAGCATGGAACAAACATGAGATGTGCTGTCAAAATCGAGGTACTTGTGTCTGCTCATTTGCTGTGCCTCTGGCAGGTACTATCGTTCTCCCAGTTTGTTGTAAAACCTTGTTTCCCAAGGGACCTTCCTATTTGTGAGTGCCAAAATAAACCCCTTTTTCTTGCTTGTAAATAGTGTGCGTGCTGGTCAGAAAGGAGCAAGCTGTCGGCATGCTGTTTCTTTTAACTCATGCCGTGAAAAAACCTCGTTAAGTTGGATTTTATAGTTACAAGGTGTCAGCTGCCACTTTGGGTTTATGTTTGCAGCATGTGGTGCACTGCGTGTTGGCCACTGGAGAAAGAGGAGAGTTGACCACTGGAGTGGCCACTGTGCTGGCCTGTTTGGAGAGAGAAAGGGGTGGAAATTGAGAGAAGGGAAGCTGCTGTCTGGTAGGACAGGAAAAGGGGTGGCCTGGAAAGTGGCAGGCTCCTTCCCGTGCTGTCCCTAGACAATCTCTTCCCCTCCTCTATGGTAGCTGTAAGCCATACTGAGGGTGCCTGGCTGACAGTCCCTGTTCCCCTGTGCTCTGATGATGGAGCTGCCCCAAGGCATTTTGCAGCTGCAGCCTCAGGCTGCCTGGCTGTCCTGGTTTTGGCTGCAATAGAGCTAATTTTCATCTTAGTAGCTGGTACAGTGCTGTGTTTTGGATTTAGCATGAGAATAATACTGATAACACAGTGTTTTGGTTGTGGCTCAGTAGTGCTTACCCTAAGTCAAGGACTTTTCAGTGTCTCGTGCTCTGCCAGTGAGGAGGAGCACAGGAAGCTGGGAGAGAGCAAGGCCAGGACAGCTGACCCGAACTGGCCAGAGGGATATTCCATACAAAGGGGCATTCCATAGTACAGACCATCATGACCAGTGTATAAACTGGGGGGAGTTGGCTGGGAGGGGCCAAGTGCTGCTGGGAAGCAGGCTGAGCTTCTGTCAACAACTGCATTGTGCATCAGTTATTTTTCTGGGGGTTTGCCCCTCTCTCTCTTTTTGTCTCCCTTTTCATTACTCCTCTTATTATTATTCACTTTATTTAAATGATTACACTGTTTTTGTCTCAACCCAACTCTTCCTCATTCTTCTCTCCATCCCATTGGCTGGAGGTGGGGGTAGGGAGGAGTGAGCAAGTGTCTGTGTGGTACCTTGCTGCTGGCTGGGGGTAAATCACAGCTGTGGTGGTCCTTTCCTGGAGCCATTGCCAGGGGACTTGTGACCCTGAGAATCCAGGCACTTCTTTACCCCTTTTTTGACTTCTACTATAACTTGCACTGACTCCTGAGAAAGCAACAATTGTGCTTCTTCCTTGGCTTCCTTTTTCCCAGCTCTAGTCAAGCTGATGAGCTTGATGCCCAGCCACTGATACTGGCTCTTCCAGCCAGGTTGCAGTCTGAGCTCTGCTGATAGCAATAGTTGCTGACAGTGTTTCTTTGGGACTATAGCTCTAAGGGGAAGGTGGCCAGTGTCCAGCAGGGTAGCATCCCTGGGAGAAGCAGTGATGGAGCCTGGGAACAGGAGTCTGATAAGGTAGGGACCTGGAGGTGGCTGAGCAGAAGTATCCCGGTGGCAGGTCTCTGCCATAGTTGCAGAGGTGGGTGTCCAGCCAGCTCCGTCATGTGCAGGGCAGCAAGGTGAGGATTGGCACTAGAGTCTTCTTCAACAAACTAATGAAAATCCTACTGGCAATGCAAGGCTGTTGGCAGGCAGCCCTTTGAAGCAGAGAGTCAGGGTAGCCAATTGTTCGTCACTGTCACCTAACTGATTGTTTGGTTGTGGTTTTAGAAAGGGGTTGCCACATGGTTAGGGAGAGACCCTGTGTTGCTTGCTAGAGAGGGGCCTGTGTTGCTGCCTGCTCAACTTGGCAGCTGCAGCTCCCATAACCATTTGCTTAACTGGGAATATAAAGAAAAGAAGTGTATTGGATCTCTCAGCTTGAGAGAATAGATTCAGCTCCAAAAGCAGCAGCTATCAGGTTGGGATATGTTTTCCTGTATGTGACTGAAGATCCTGCTCCCTCAACAAGTCTAAAAGGGAAATTTATTTATACACTCACATGGTAGAAAATACAATTCCCTCACTTGGTTGCTGTTGGCAACAATTTAGTGCTTTTGGGGATAAATTGCTTAGTGTTTAGCCTGACCATTAAGCTGACTTTCCAAGTTTTTCATCTGGACCATCTTATTGCTACCACCATCCTGTAAGATAATTCTGCCAGAACTGCAGAATAATTTCTGTGGGGCATTGCTTCTCTTGGGGCATATTTATATCCCTTTTGGAACTGAACATTACAGGGTACTGTAATACATTCTTTTGTTGTTTACACCTTGTTTTGGCTTAAATTATTTTGTCAGGAAAATCTATTTACAGAGAGTATTGACCTAGCAAAGAATCAGGAGCTGAGAGTGGAGAGATTTCATCTATCTGGTGGGAGTGAGTTTTCTCTCTCACTAGCTGTAGAATGCAGCTGTGTTCTAGCTGTAGAGTGCAGCACTGACAGACCTCTCTCTTCCTGTTTTTGGTTCTCTTCCTTTTTTGTGAAGGATTTCACTATGACCTTGTACTTAAGGCACTACTGGAAGGATGAGCGTCTCTCATTTCCCAGCACCAACAACAAGAGCATGACCTTCGATGGCAGGCTGGTGAAGAAGATCTGGGTCCCTGATGTCTTCTTTGTGCATTCCAAGAGGTCCTTCATTCATGATACCACCACAGACAACATCATGCTGCGAGTGTTCCCTGATGGCCATGTCCTCTACAGTATGAGGTAACGGTGCAGCCCTGCTGCTCCTGAGCATCCCCTGGGATTTTGCTGCCAAATTTGCTCCAGGCTTGACTCTGTGATCACCAGGATTGCTACTGCCAATCCTGCTACTCTTGCTGCTGATGCAGAGCCCTGTTTCCAGAATGTCCAGTACAAAATGCTTTGCAGGAAACTCTGAGAAACCATGCTGTGGGCAGTAACAGGATAATCTCCTCCCAGGGAAAGCATGCCCCCAAGTCTTTCCAGTCAGTGGAGGGCTTAGTAGAGCAGGAATGTTCATCCCAGGGTCAGTGTGTGATTAAACTGGAAGCTGCTGATATACCAGATGGTGACCTCTATAATTATCCTATTTTCCTTCTGGTTTGTCTAGAATTTTTTTTTCTTTTGGTTGTGGAGCTTTCCTGTTGATGTAAAGGTTTAAGTTTATTGAAGCTGAAATGGCAGTATTAAAGACACCCTGGTTTTCTAGTAGATTTGTTGGCTGGAAGAATCCTGAGGCATGTCTGTCATGACCCAGAGGGTTATCCGTCCTGCGGGCGTACATGGATCCTGACTGTGGGTTTGCAGGATTCTGCAATACACAAGGACACAGAGGCTTAATCCTCTAAACTTCTCTACCTTATTACAGATTATCAAAAGTACCACAAAAATCAACACTAGCAAGGAAACTACCACAAAACCACCTCTGGCAAGTATACATGATTAATAAAAAGACTGTATGTACACATGATGCTATTGCAAATTACCATGAGCAATCAATTATTTAGCATCCATCAATCATGTGGCAACAACCAATAATATACTGTTACAGGTTACTTATCACTGGTGGAGCAAATCATCAGCAACACACCTGCAGGTACACTTAGGACAGATTGTTTGTGTGGATGCATAATGCTGGTATCAAGTGATACCACCATCAAGTGAACCAAATCACCCAAGGGATGGAAAGACAAATTGAAACAGCCTCCAAAGTGAGCCCAGAGGGGACCAACGAGACAGAGTTTCATTTCAGGGGTGCTCTGAGTCATAGCATCTTGAATCAGGCAGGTGTCCCTGGTGGGAGTCCAAGAGCTGGTAGTAAGTTCATGCACTGAATTCAACCTGATAAAGAATGGAAAAGTACATGCAGCATGGAAAATACTGAGCGGAAGACTTCGTTTTTGATTAAAATTATGGACTCTTTATATCCAGAGAGATAAGAGGGTATAGGATGCCACCATTTTGAACAGGCAATACATGCTGTTAATTTCTACTTTTTACCTGTGATGGCCAATAGATAATTATGTATTCTGTTCTCTCAGACCCTTTTTTATTTTCCAGATAATTTCCTACCTTTTCTGATGATAAATTAAAATTATTTTAAAACCACTTTTTTTTTTTGGCAGTTATTGATGATATTTCAGGCTGTCTCCTGTTTCTTGGTACCCTATCTGCATGTCAAAGAGGCCAGGGCTGCTTCTCCAGGATGTGTCTGGTTCCCAGGTTGGCAGGCCTTTCTCTGTCCATATTTTTCAGCAGACTTTTTTTGCTCAATACTTTCCTCTTCTAACCAGGCCACCTTTATGGCTGTTCACATCAGCATCCCAGCAGATTTAATTTCATTTCAGAAGAATAAAAAAGAGAAGTGGAGAAAAAGACTGTCAGAGGAGAAAAGCTCAAGATCCCAGACCAAAGGGTATTTCCCCAGGACAGAAAATATGTTCGCAGTGTACAGTGACATTTGAATGTTTTGTAGCCAAGGATTTCTGTCCTAGGACCTTTCCAGAACTTATTCGCTTCAGCTAAATGGTAAAATGATTTTCAAAAACTAGGAAAGGTTTTCTATAAAGTTTGATTCTGTGACCTGTTGAGGAGGTGATGTGACTTTTTAATGTTACCCACAAGAGAGAAGTCTGTGAGTTAACCACAGCTGACCGCACAAGGGTTAAATTGATAATTTGATAGGTAAAATCCAAGGAGAATCTCCATGGCATTTGGGTCTAGTGGTGTTTCTACCACTCAGAACAAGATCCAGCTGACAAAACATGGGTGTCCAGTAGCACTGGAAATGCTCTCTAATGTCTTGAGATGTCTGCAAGGGGTTGACACTGGACTGAGGGATATTTCATTTCTGCTTTGGGCCTCGGGCTTTCAAGGCCACTCAAACACTGCACTCTATTTGAGGAATATTGTATTGATGAGCTGAAATTCTGTGCTGTCCCTGACTAATGAATTGATACTGACCACACAGGTTGTGCCTTAGTTCAGTTGACGCTGAGGAAAGAACATAGCACACTGTCATGAGGCTGAGTTACACAATGCTTAAATGCTACACACAACCAAGGAAGTCACTGCTGCAGGATACCTTCGGAGCATATCCCCAAAAGCATTCTTTAAATTTTGCTCCTATGGCAAAATTTTGCTCTAGTTTTACAGTCAAAATGAACAGCATGTGCTTTTCAGGGGTGATGAGTGGGTAGGTCAGTGTAGGATTTGTATCACAATCCCTGGAACAGAAGAAAAGTTCTTTAGCAACATCTGCATAGATCTAGAAAATGGTCACGACCAACGTAAGTTGGCCTCTGAAACGATGAGTCACAGCTGATTTGCCCCTACTAAATCAGGAGCTCCACTGCAAATCCGTTCACAAGAGAAAGTTCACTGACCCCCTGGAAAATTTCTTATGTAACGTTGTGCACAACTGGACTAATTTAAAAACTGGAGCTGTGATTGCTGCGGCTCTTTAGCTAAGACAAACTTAACAGAAACAAATTTCACTTGTTGAAAACCAGCTGCCCCCATTTTACACCCCCTGCCCCAGAAATACACCCCTCAGATTAAAAGGATTTGATTGAGAGCTGTAAGAAACTGCTTCTGCCCTAATAATAGGAGGAATTTTGTGGCTTGCAGTAAGGATGGTCATATTCCTCAGGCTTGGGTCATCCTGGGGGTTACAATGGTGGGAACTGAGCAACAGAGAAAAAGAGGAGAACTTAATCAAACTGCACATAAGGTAATCTTCAAATGTAAATGGTGAAATTATTTTAAGTTGCCTTGTAGGCAAATGGGTGGATATAAAACACAGTGAAAATATCTGTACTGATATTAGTACAACTGTAATGTTCAAGATAGTGCTTTAGTTCCTTGATAGATATTGAAATGATATCTTTCTCTGGAGTTTCTGTGTATAATCCATGTGGCTTGAACTCGGAAAATTGGTAGGTATTTTCCTGTGGATTTTATGCTAACATCATGCATAATTGCTGGCTTTAAAGCTGCAGAATTATCTGCAATAACATTCTCACTTGATTACTCCTCATAGAAACCAGCTTCTCTCACTTTTGACTTCTAGGGTCACAGTGACAGCAATGTGCAACATGGACTTCAGCTGCTTCCCCCTGGACTCTCAGACATGTTCTCTGGAGCTGGAAAGCTGTATGTTGTATTCATGTTTCTAGCTGTGCTCTGCGGCTCGCTGCACAAACATTTTGCTGGACACATTTCAGAACACTGTCTATTTTAGAGCCTGAAAAATAGTTCATCTGTTACTAAGAATCATTCTATTGACTCAGCAGTGTTGTATATCTTATGTTTGTTGCAGCTTTTTTTTGTGTTGCAAGACAGGGGAATTTGCAAGGAAAACATCTTATGATATAACCCTGATAGTGTAAACACTGTGATCTGGGCTCAGCTTCTTTGGGAAGGAATTGTTCTATGGAGAAAGTAACGTGAACAGTAAGATTTTTGTGACTGTTCTGTAGACTTTCTCTAGTGCATGGCAAGACTGACATCTGGTTCTTTTGAGGTCCTCCCAGCTATTTAACTGAAATGTTCCTCTACAAAAAAACAGAATCACAGGGTGGATTAGGTTGACCCTGAGGCCAGCTGCTCCAATACCCTGCTGAGAGCAGGGAGTCCTTTATAATGGGTTGCCAGTGGCTGTGTCCACTTGGGTTTTGAACAAGGTAATTCAGGCTCCACAACTTTTCTGTGCAACCTGCTCAAGTATTTGACAGCCCTGATCCCGAAAATGTTTACTTTTACCTGCTTGAAAACAATCCTTTGCTGCAACTTGCGTCCCTTGCCTCTTGTCCTTTCGTTCTCCATTTTGCCGAAGCACTTGGGAAAAGGCTGCTGCCATCTTCTCCATGAGCGTTGGCAGAGCAGCAGCTGGGCCCAGCACAGACTGCTCTTCTTCCAGCTGAACAAATCCTGCTCCCCCAGCCTCTTGTCTTTTGCCATGGGCTCCAGTCCCTAACCATCTTGGTAACCCTCTTCTCATTCCCCGTTCCTTCCCATCAATGCACTAATTATGTAAGTTTTTCATTTACACTTTTAAAATTTATGTAAAATATACACTTAAAAAATTTCTGGGCTTTTGCTTCACATCACACCTCTCCTTTTTGCTTGTATCACTTTAAGACAGTTGGAAGTATCTATGTTTCCTCCTTCCTCTAAATTCAGGTGTTTTACCCATGATGATTTCCTGAGCTATTCTTATCATTTAGCAATAATTTGTCAATTATTTTTGATCTGTTATGTTCAGAAGAGTACCATTCCAGCTGTCATTTCAATGTGGAGGAAAAAAAGGATTTTTTTTCTTGAATCAGGATGACCTGGATTTTTTTTTTGTTGTTGTTGTTGTTGTCGTGGTATATTATATGGCAAGACTTTTTGAACTCACTGCTGTTAGCAAACTTATTTGTGGCATTAGTTCATGTCAAAGACTGGATGTATTAACTTTTGTTGAACTTCTAAGCTAAAGTCACATCACATTGTATTTCTTCTTTCCTTAAGATGCTTATACTGATGAAGATCTGATGCTGTATTGGAAAAACGGGAATGAATCTCTGAAAACTGATGAAAAGATTTCTTTGTCTCAGTTTCTGATACAAAAATTCCACACTACATCGAGACTGGCTTTCTACAGTAGCACGGGTACTGGTCTTTTAATAATATTGCTAAACCTAATGCTGTATTAACTGCTTGTGAGAGGGCTCTTGGGATTGTCACTGAAATGTAGTCTCCACAGTCTGTTTGAGAGCTCAGTTTCTTGTTACACTAGTCTTTAGAAATAAAAGAACAAAAGGAAGATCTTGTCTCTCTGTGCCTACTGTCCAGGCTGCTCTCACTGATTCTGGCTTTCCTCCTCTCTCAAAGGTTGGTACAATCGCCTCTACATAAATTTCACTTTACGCCGACACATCTTCTTCTTCTTGCTCCAAACCTACTTCCCTGCCACTCTCATGGTCATGTTGTCCTGGGTGTCCTTCTGGATCGATCACCGAGCAGTTCCTGCCAGAGTCTCTTTGGGTGAGAACAACTGCAACAAGCCATGGCTCTGTGAAAGGCTTTGCTCTGTGAAAGTTTTGGCAGGAAAGGGACCTGTTCATTTTGATGGTTAAAGATATTGTGCAAGAAAATGGTGGTTTTATCTGATGATTAATATCATGTATAACTTGCAGTTTGTCTCAAGTCCTTCATCACTAAGCAGTCTTCCTCACTCATACGTAGCTCAGGACAGAAAGTTCTGTGGTCTTAAAAGCGAAGCTGTAACACAGATTGGTACAGCTAGGAAACAGGAGTCCTTGTCACCAGTTGTCTTAGCAGACCTGATCTCAGGATTAGGTGTGTTAAAAACTTGTTTTAACAGCATTGTGTTTAAACCCTGAAGGTTAAGGAGGGAGTTTTGCTGTTCCTAGCAAAATGTTGACTGCTCCATTGCTCCTCAAAACTCAACTCATCATGAGTGTAGGCAGGGGAACTGTTCTGCACTGGCAGAAGAGATACTTAATGCACATTTATTTCATATTGAACACCTTTTAGAGCATCATGTAGACCACAAGTTCTGTTTTTCTAGACACAGAAAGCTTTATGGACTGTATCAGTCAATAACATTTATTTCTCTCATTTCTTTCCAGGGATAACCACTGTGCTGACCATGTCCACGATCATCACTGGGGTGAATGCCTCCATGCCTCGTGTTTCCTACATCAAAGCAGTGGACATCTACCTGTGGGTCAGCTTTGTGTTTGTCTTCCTCTCGGTGTTGGAATACGCGGCTGTGAATTACCTGACGACGGTGCAAGAGCGGAAGGAGAGGAAGCTGCGGGAGAGGGTAAGACAAACTTTTGTTCATCCATTTATTCTTTTTTTTCCCCTACAGTTGATCAGGTCTTTATATTGACTGTCTCTTAATGGGAAAACACTGACAACCATGTGTGTAATTGGGTCAGTTTAGACCACTCCACCTCAGGCTGAATTGCTAACACAGAAAACCAGGATTTGATCTCATGGATCTTCATAGAAACATCAGGGAAGAGGAGAGTGTGATCTGAAGTGGGAAAGACTGCAACCTGAACTGTGAGGGAATGGCAAGAGGGGAAAGAATAAAATCTGATTCTTCACCAAAGACTGTTCAGTAAGCTAAAGATGTTATTTGGAGCAAAGACATTCCTCCGTCTATGGGCAGCTTTACTCTGGAAACCAGCTTTAATGGATGTACTAGTGGAGGTGTTCCACATTACCAGGCACAAACAACAGACAGCCAAGTTTATGCTTGTACTTTTTAATGTACTATAAAAAGTCTTATCCTGCATCCCTGGAGATTTTCAGGACCTGACCAAATACAGTCCTGAGCAGCCTGGCTTTGCTGTGAGCAGAACATAGGACTAGAGATCCCCTGAAGTCCTTTCCAGCCTGAAGTATCTTACAGACCTGTAAGCCCTTCTTCCTTGTCATTAAACAAAGCACCATTGCCTTTTGCCTTTTACAGCTTCTTTCTTCCCAGTAAGAGCTCCCTCCATTAGTTCACTGGTAACATTGGTAACCTGCTGTCTGACTCCTGGAGAAATTTGTATAAGCCTTTTGGAAATGCTAATGCAGACATCATCTTTCATATGATTTAAGCATGACATTTCACTCTCTGAACAAGTCTTTTGGTTTTGCATGTCCTGCTCTTTCCCTTTCTCTTCTTCCTATGATTTTCTTGAAGTACAGCATAAACCACCTAACAGCCCAACACCTTTCCTAGTTGACATCTCATAAAAAATATAATTAGATACACTCAAAAAAGCAATTGGAATAAATTAACAGACTTCTGTGATGAAATTTTGCCTCTCTTCAAGGCCTTCTCAACAGAAGTATGCTTCTAGAAAGCTACTTGAACAGGTCCTGAGTATCTTAATTTATCTGTGCCTCATCCTAGTCCCCACCTGAGGCATAGCAATTCTTTGCAACCCAAGATAGAGATGCTCTGTGCAAGCACAGTGTGTCTGACCTGCTGCACATGAGCAGTGGTCTGTGGCATTTCAGCCAGCCCTGCTCAACCATCCCATATCCAAAGAATACGGTATCTTGACAGGTCACAGGAAATAACAAAACCATCCTTGCTAGGATTGACTTGCCTAGAATAAACCTGTATTTCTTTTAAGATGAAAACCCTTCTCCTTTGTCTTTAACTGTACTGGAGGGATAAAATGAACTCGAGAGGGTTTGTTAATGTTCTGCTAAGTTTTCTGGAATGTTTTCCAGCACCCAATGATGATGTAGCTCGTTATTGATATCATAAATCTGCCCTTTATTGAGTCTCGTACGTTGAATTCTATATTCAGCAAATGCCTTTTTACTACACAAAGGAAAATATTCTAGTCAGTCTTCAACATGTGACAATATTAATCTCCAGTGGTAGAAATAGGAGCAGAGATAATAAGCAGCACTATTTGAGGAAGAAGCTCTTGAAGAAGCAGAAGAGAGATTTCTCACAGTAAATGCAGATCTTGTCAGCCACTACTGCTCCCCTATGACAGACCCAAACAGTCCTAGTATGAACATGTTAGGCTGCCCAGAGAAAAGCCTTATGTTATGTCTACATTAAGAAATTAAATGTGCCTGGGACAAAGGCATGCAGTATTTGAAACTAAACCTTCTCTCCCTCAAGATCAGAGGAGCTGCTGTGAAATGCCTGTGGCAAGTGGTCTGTTACCCCATGCTTGTTCCCAACCCATACACAGGAACTTTTCGGTGCTTACTGGGCTGGGCAAAATTCAGGCCAGAGACATTTCTGACGCTTGAATAGTATTGTCAGCTGCCCATGCCCAAGGAGGCTCTTTGGCAGTCTTTGAATTATTATTGTAGACACAAACTAAAATTTCTGCAGGGTGGAATTATGTAGCGCACCTCTGCATGTACGTGCCTATGTCAGGACGAGTGTAATTTTAGATTCTGTGGAGGTGGGTTTCTAGCACATCAGGCTCCCTGGTCCATTGAGGTGGCTGTCATCGTGTGTGCATGAAGCCATGGGAACTGCAGTTTGACCTGGGGCTGACAGTAAATCTGCAGAACTGCTTTCTCTGCTGAGTCCTGCAGCAATTAGCTCATTATCGTAGCTGCTGTCCCTTACACACAGCCACCATCTCCTGGACCTGCCAGCTGATGATGAAGAGCCTGATGTGTAATTCTTTCCTGTGGGTTTTTTATTTTTTTTTTGCTGTTTGCTGTCCTGGTTCTGGCTGGCATAGAGTTAGTTTCTTCTTATTAGCTGGTACAATGATGTGTTTTGAATTCAGTATGAGAATGATGTTGTAACAAACTGATGTTGTTGCTAAGTTGTGTATATCCTAAGTCAATGATGTTTTTGCGTCTCATGCTCTGCCAGAGAGGAGGTAAACAAAAAAGACAGGGAGGGACCATGGCCAGGACAGGTCACCTAAACTGGCCAAAGGGTTATTCCTCACCATAAAATACATTTTAATTATTAAACTGTTCTTATCTCATCCTACAAGTTTTGCTTTTAGTTCTTGTTCCCATCCGTCCAGAGGTCAAGGGGACGGTAAGTTGAGTGAGCAGCTATGTGATGTCAGCTGGGGTTAAACCACAACCGTCCTTTTGGGGAGTTTTGATTTTGTTTGGGTTTTTTTTTTCGGTTTTTTTTTTGTTGTTTGTTTGGTTTTTTTGGGTTTTTTTGTTTTGTTTTTGTTTTTTTTTTTCTTTGGTTGCTGTTTTGTTGGTTTTGGTTTTTTGGGTTTTTTTAAGTGTGCCTGCTTAGAATAAAATATGTCTTAAAACACAACTGATGTTCAGTTCTACTCTGGAAGTGCCCAAAAAAAAGTAAAGTAAGCAGGCTACTAACTTGTTATGTTTTTCTGAACATAAACTGCTGATACCAAATCTTTCAGTTAGGCCAAGAACACAGAAAACAATCCTTTAAGTTGATTTTAAGGTTTTCAGTAAGCAATGTGATCTGTTGGTTAAATAATTTGAAGAAAAATCCTTGACTTCAGAGTTTTACAGTGGCATCCAGAATACGACATATCAATGTGTATATATAAACTTTTACATATATATATATATATTCAGATACATACATTTATTTTAGCTGAACATATCCTTGAAAACAAATTCTTGGCAAATTCACTCATCAGAGTTGGTGGAGGAAGGAACTGGGTGCAAAGTATTACTATGTAAGGAAATTGGACTGTGGGAAATCAGACATAGGAACTTCCAGCAAAAAGGAGTTTTTGAGTCCATTTTCATTGCATACAAATACATCATGCATATTGCTGGGACAGGAAAACTGCAGATTTTGAATAGCAGAATATGGCATTTTTCTATTTAAAATTCTATCTGTATTCATTGGATTTTTTTAGACTAGTGGAATGCATGCTGGTGCTGCTGAAGTCAATGCAAGTTTTGACATTAGCTCTAACAGAAATGGGATTTTACATTAGGCCTTTAGCTGGCCCTCTCCTTAGTTTAAAATCAGATTTATGAAGAAAACGTGTATCTGTAAACCCAAAACATGGGCCTTTTTTTTCCATAACGTACTGGATAAGCCACTTCCACAAATTAAACTGCATCTTCTCCTTGAATATTTATAAACACAAAGAATGAAAAATAAGGACTCTCAAGACAGTAAGGCTGAACAAGAGCTAGCTAAGAAAACCTTTTGCTTAGATTATATGTCGGCTAAAGCATTTTTTTAATCTTTTCTGAAGCTGCTTGTCCAAGCAGTGGAGATAAACCCCATTCATTCCTTTTGAATACATGCAAAAAAGAAGTGACTTTTTTGTTCAAAGACAAACTTACAATGTCACAATCCAAACTTCAAACTCAACTCTTTACAAGCTGTCTGTTAATAAAAAAAGAATAATTTCTGTTGCTTACCTGTTTTTCCAACGTTCAGCTGTATTTCTTGTTTATGTCCCTAGTTTTCATGTTCGTGTGGAATACCTCACTCCAAAAGCATGATGCTGGATGGAAACTACAGTGAATCTGATGCCAACAGCCTGGCAGGATATACAAGAAACCAGATGGTACCAGAAGAAGAAAAACAAGAAAAGATAGTTGTGCATTTAGCTATGAGCAATGAATCTAATTCATCAAGGAAGAAAGGCCTGAAGGGCCATGTGGGCTTGCGTATCATCCAGAACACTCATGCAATTGATAAATACTCAAGATTAATATTCCCAGGCACCTACATATTTTTTAATTTGATATATTGGTCTGTCTTTAGCTAAGCATGCTGGCACAGTAGTGACTGAATCAGAAGACATCTACAAAACTCTATTTTGTTGGTATGTTTCCAGTCTACTCTGGATACAAAGCCAAAAAACTGATTATTTTATTGCTTCTTTGAAGGGTAAAGGGGAGGACACATCCTCCAGTAGCCAACTCCATGCATAGGCCTCATGGAGGAACTTGTGCTGGTTGATTTCCAACTCACACCCCTGCTCCCTGTTGCTCTATGGCACATGCTATTTCTCATACTTGAAAATAAGTGTCCACCATACACCCAAAAGGTGCTGGGTGCTCATTTGGGGCTGGCCATGCTGGTGGTGCCTGCTGTGCAATGGACAAGCAAAGACAGTGCTCATGTGAGCTGTAAGGAATTAGATAAATGCAATTTGCAAGGGCAGGTCTGGACAGTGCATCTCCTGTAAGGAATCAGAATGAGGACTTTCTTGTACAAAATCTCTGCTTTTGAGCAAATTCTTTTATTTGTCCTTTGGCATATGAACATCATAATTTTTTTCCATTGTTTTATAAAGAACACCTCCTTTAAGGGTACAGATCCTGCTTTCTCTCTGGATAGGACCTTCATCAATAGCATTAGGACAGCTGACTGGCCAGGATCAGCTGGGCTCCTTACAGAGCACAGGTGGTTTGTTTGAGTCGGTGGTCTTTGTTTTTCAGATTATAAAGTGCAGCCCACAGACAAACTGCATGTCCCAATGTGCCTCTCCCAGTCAACACAATGCCCTTCTGTTCAGGCGTTTGGGATCAAAAGGGATACATGTCTGCCAGAACTTCTCTGCAGAAACAGAGGCATGTCAGAGATTAAATGGCCCAGAATAATACTGTGGGACCAAGGTCGATGTAAGTCCTTTGAAGCTGCTGCACAGCATTGTTACAAGCTTATGTGCTTGGCACTTCTTTTCCCATCCCGTGATAACTCCCTTTCCTTTGCTAACAATGCTGACAGCAGAATCCTGATGTAGCAACACGATAGCAACAAGACAGCGATGCTCAGGTTTGTGTGCTCCATATTTTTAGAAAATGCCGTGGCTTTTTGGCTGTCATAGAGATTATGTGCATCAAACCCCTTGTTTGCCAAGCTGGAACTGAGCAGTGGGGGCAGATGTTGAAGTGTGCAGAGCCAGGACTGAGGTTAGAATAAAGAAAAAGCAAACAAAAATACTGATGTAACCACAACTATTTGTCGGCATATGTTATTTTCTGATTACCATAGCAGGAATTCTTATGTCCTAAAACTCAAGGGATGTTGAAGGTGGCAAAGAAGCGTCACCTCTTGGCTGTCACCAGTATCCAGGTTTTCCCTTGTGCCTCAAATATTACTGCCTAAGTCAAGCTGATGATGGCACTGATTTACTGGAAACAAAATGGATGACAGAATCTAAAATTAACAACAAAGTTCCCCTCTCATCAGCCATGTTAATAACTGACATGAATGGAGTTTTGTCTGGTCATACAAGTAAGAAAATAGAGCCATGAAATTGCTGGCAAGAAGAGGAAGGACTGTGTCTGAGGGGCAGGATTGCCCTGTACCCCAGCCTGCTATTCATCTCCTGAGCCACCAGATCAATGCATTTACCACCCACTGCTCCTGCACCTGAAACCTGGATCTTTCCCACATTGGCAGGTGGAGATAAATGCAAGAAAGATACAAAAATTATTAAAGAAATAGACCGCTCATTTTTGGAGAGGTTAAAGCATAACAGTGCATTCTTTAGCATTACCAGTTTTGAGTGTAAGACAGGAGCCACCCCAGCTGGCATCAGGACATTGCAGCAAAGGGACCTTTGCTGGGGAAAGGCAGCAGAACTGCACCATGAAGCCATCAGAGAGTGCAGGGAGTGAGAAATTTGGTTCCTGTGCCTCCCTGTTTTGCCAGTCTTTTGGCATTACCCATGGCACATGCCATTTAACCTCTCAGTGCCTCAGCTCCTCCATCTAGAAGGTGAGGAGCACTAGGATTTACCTACCTCATAAGGTGCCGAGGGGCTTAACGTGCTTAGCTAGCACGTGTGGTGTGTGGGGTATGGTTATGATTTCTGAGCAGATCACCCAGTGGGAATCCAATTTTGTCTAAGTTACCAGTGAGTTCTTCAAATGCATCCTCTGAATCAGTCCATCTGGAAGAAAGCAGGTATCTCTCCTGCCTTATGATGCTATTACAACTCTCCTGCATTATAATGATATTAAACGAGGGATAAATGTAGGCAAACAGCCAAAAAGAGAGCTCTGACAATGAAAAATGCCTCCTGGCATACAAAAACCAGGAAGTCCTAGTGCTTTAATTTGCCATTTGTTTTTATAACACCTCATGTTCCCTTAGAAGTCATATGATGACAAGGACAGTCTTCTAGGTCCTATCATCTTTGCATTAGCATTGTCTGTAGTCTTAATGTCTAATAAGCATCTTTTGGAGAGGATACCTTACTATTATTTTATTTGCACGTGTACATAACTGATAGAGATTGATGTCTGTTTCTGCCAGCCTATAAAATCATCAAAAGGCTATTTTTCCATTAAAGCAAAAAAAGTCCCTCCTCTATGTTAGGCACTACTTAAACTTATTATTCATTAAAATGATAAATAAAAAGTATAGATGCAAATAAAGCCAAGACATCTCCTTCAGTCAGTGTTATGAATTACATTTTTCTGCTTATTCAGAGGAGAGTGGCTAGGCATGAAGCTTGAACAAATATTCGAAGTATTGACAATGTATTTTTACCTTTTATTTCCCCTGGATTACAAGAGAGTCCATGAGCACTGTCTAACTTCCAGTTGCCAGATCCAACCAATGTTTTGAGATAGTGCCTGAAGCTGGGCTCTGAATCCTGTCTGATGGATACAACCCAATTCTGTGAAGCACCGAGCAGATGGACAATGAACTTACCAAAGGAGAGGATTTTCAGACGTGCACAGGAGATTTGGGCAAATTAAGGTCACTGATGGAAATGCCTTCTCTGGACAACCTGGTCCAATTGCAAAGAGAGAAAATGTTGGCTCCACTCTTTCTATGTCTGGCTCCACTGTACTTTTGCTTCCAACCAAATCATGTCTTTGAAAAAAAGTAACTATATAGATATGTACACATATATATAATGTATATGCAGGTATGTATAACAATGTATAACAATGCAAGACACTGGGATGTGTACCTGTGATAGTGTACATATATGAAATTTTAATATCTTGTGTGTAAATTACCGTTCATTATGCCCAGAAAACTTACTATGTTGAATGGAAAAAAGGCTCTTACTGTCAGCCTTGGCAAAAAATATGGGTTCTCTCACATTTTTTTTCTGAAAAAGGAGGCACTGAGAAGCAAGAAATGCTGATGCTAAACTTGTACAATGGGTACAATCCACTCCACTGATTGCTGTAATCAAACCTGGTAATAAAATAACAGATGGAAAGGGTGGAAAAGAATCCATTTAATGGTGTGAACTTTAAAATGTGATTTTAATTCTATTTGGAAATCTGTTACCTATGAACTGATGCCCAGGGGCAAAGAGTTTCAATAAACACCTCATTTGTAATTGATTTTAAGTAAAAAGCATCTCAAAAGATGGAAGAAATGTAGTAGAAGCATGCAAGTACTTTGAAGTATGGAAAGGTCTTTGGGGAAACAGAGCTGTTAATTACAGTTATAATTATGGAGACCTTTTGTGAAAACTGCAGCCCACAACTGTGGGAAGTTTAATAATTGCTTTACAATCAATGGCACATTTTCAAAAGATCAGGTGACGGGTATATATTTCTCAATCTCCATTTGACTACAAATGAGAATTTGTCATTTAATTCCTGCTTTGTGCCTCTGAAAGTACTGTCTCCACACTTCCCTGATCTCAGCCATTATCCCTGATGCAGACTGTGGAACTAAAGTAAATGTGCATGGGTGAGGCTGATGCCCAAACCAGTGAACAGTGGTGATTGTCTGTCAAATTTCCACAATGGAGAGATTACAGCAAGGTACAGCCTAACTGAGACACTGCCCTGCTGAAATTTAAAGAGCAGGAAAATTTATTTAAAAAACAGCAAGAACTTAGCACTATTAAAATTAAAATGTAATCCAGTCTCACACTAAGCTGATTAATTCCTTTGCAAAAATGACATTTGAAATAATGTATCAGGGTCATTACCTTCCTGGTCAGAGGAATTATCATTTCAGATGAAGAGAAAAGGGTGGGAAGGGAAATGGTGCACAAGCAGGGCCAAGGTGCTGCGCTTGGCATCCAGCTCTCGCAGAAGGACAGCAGCGAGCACCAGGCTGAGCAGAGCCTGCTGTGGAGGCAAGGCTCAGAGAATCCAGCTTTCCCAAGGCACTCGGTGCACCTGGGAATGACCTGTCACCATGTGGCACACCTTGATTTGGGCATGAAAAGGTCACCCGCTGCCAGAAGTGGTGGGATCCCCAGCTCCCAGGTGTACCCTCACCTCTGGGCTCACCCTGCAGCACTGAAGGGATGGGGGCTGCATCATCAGCGTGGCATCGAGTGTGTGCCCCAGCCCTCCTTTGGCAAGGCAGCCAAGAGTCAGGACAGCCCTGCATTGCCTGCTCCCCAGAGCAAACAGCAAAGCCCTTAGCAGAAAAATTGACACCTGATTTTTAAGATTTCCTCCCTTTGGGAAAATGCTGAAGGCTCCTTTCGTCCAGTTGTTCCAAGCTGGACTTCTTCCACAAGTTTTTTAGGGGGTCTCTGAGTGTGGATATGTGCACTTGCAACCATAGTAATTAGCTTAGGAGAAATGCCTGGCAACTCAACCCGTGCCAAATGCATAAAAATGATGTGGAAAAAAAAAAAAGGAAAGATTTTACTGCTCTACTTGTCACGCAGATTTATAGAAGAAAATTGTGTGTTTAGCTTAGAGGGAATTCAGAGAGGGAAATGAAAGGACAAGTTAATTGTAATGACAGTTTGAATTACTTGAACAAATATATTTTGGGAAATGGGACAGAACATTAGAGCTGTAAAACTCTCTAGCCTCCTGGCTCTTTCCATTTTATCTGGGTTTTTATTAGGGTTCAAATTCATTTCGACCATGAAATTTTAAACCTTTCTTATTAAGGTGCATAATGACCACATTTTTATAAGGTACGGTCAGGAGGAGACCTTCAGTGCTGTGCACAGATTGTATTTGCAGCAGCCTCTAAGTAAAAATACTGCTCATTTTGCATCTAGAGTTTCAGGGGAGCTGCCATTCCACAAAACAGGAAAGGTGGAGATACTCAGCTGTTAGGCAGGGAGACAAGTCATTCTCCAAGGAGCTGCACAAGAGAAAGATCACATCATTTGCACCAGACAGAGGCCTTGACACCTAACACATATTGCTGGGTGCTGAGGTGCGGTGCTCAAAGGGATTTGTAAGACTCGCTGAGGAGGAAAGGAAACTCCTGTTTGGCCAGATGGGGAGACACTAACCACCTCGGTGGTCATCCCCCTAACCACAGCCCCCATCCACGGTGGTGCCATGGATGCAAACTGCCACCCTGGGGAAGGTGACAAAGGACGTTCCCTCAGGCCTTGGTCCCTGTTCTGTGCCTCTGTGAAATTCTTTCTTTCTGGGGGCAGTGTCCCCCTGCCCCAAAGGGCTCTGGGGTGCTCCTGGGATGGCACACTGAGAGAAGTGTTTCCCTTACTCTGAGCCTGGGGTGGGGGCTTTCCAGGTGTGTATCATCCATGAGGGAGGTTGGTGCTCTGGTCTGAAAGGGTGGTGTCTGCAGGATTTTCCTGCCAGATTCCTATCACATCAGACCTTCCTTTCATCCCGGTGGTGACCTAAGAGAGGAAAAGGAGGAGGAGCTCTTGCTTGAAAGGGCTCCTTTGTTTGGGGAAGGGCTGGTATATGACACAGAAAACAAACGAAAGGATTGAAATGGGAGGCCCTGCTGATTACTTGGGGTCAAAACGGTCTGACCCAGACTCTAGGGCTCTCTGTGCCCTAAATGACAGAGGAGCAACTCAATTTTGAACTAAGCTGCTAAATGGAAATGGCACTTCCTGAGCTGCCAAGAGCCTTCCCCGCCACTCACGCAGACTAAGCCTGGGGCAGGAGCTCTGTGCCTGTGATTCTGTACCTCAGTAACCTGTACAGAAATGCCTGGAGCTGTCTGGTGGTGGTGATACCCAGCAGTGATGCTGCCTAGGAACAGTGCTGCCCACCAGCTTTCCCTTCCTCAAGCTCAGCTTCCCATAGAAGGGCTCTCCCTGTCTCCTGCCCACCCTCCGGCAGACTCTCAGCTATGCAGTGCTTAGCAGGACATGGCTCCCTTAAAAAAGAGGAAAAAGTAGGGAAAGAGGCAAGAAGAGGAGAAAAGTCCTCCCCCTCAGATGAAAGTAAGCATTTTTGTGACTGTGCCAAAGGCGGTATTTTGCCAAGCCATTAGCTGCTCCTCAGTTCTCCAGCTTTTCTTTAATCACAGCTGTAATGTTTGTGCTTTCTCCTCCTTAGTTCTCTGGCAGCTGACGTAAATATTACAGAATGTCAGTATTCTTCCCACGTCTCAGCTGGTGACAAAAACCATGAAAATAAGTGACTAACAGCTCCAGTGCAAACCACCTTTGTGCTGGTGCTCTGCCAAGGGAAGGAATCATCAAGGCTGCTTCACAAATACAAGCTCTGTAACATTTCCTTACCATGTGAATCCAGTAAACCAATTACTTGAAGCGGTTTAACTGGGAAGTGGTAAAACAGCCTGGTAAAAATAATAAAAATAAAAATTTGCGTGATTTCACAGAGGAGGAAGCAGCCTCAGAAAGAAGTCTGAGGCTTGCCCTCACTTCAGGTCCCAGTCAAGGCCGTGTGGATGCACGAGACACAGCCATGAGAGGTATCATGGCCCAGCTGGCTGGTGGGTGCAGGTCCAGGAGGCAGACCACAGGAGGATCCACCAAGGCACTCAGGACTGGAGCAACCACCCAGGATGTACTTTAGACTGAGAGTTTCATTCCTCAGTGATGCCATGCTGCTGAGCTGCCACCTAAGCCCTGAAATGCTCACAGTTGCTTCCAGGCACATCCATTTCCAGTATGGAAGCTGCCCCAAAGCTTCATGGCTGCTCGAAGGCTTGTCTCTGGGCCCTGTATAGAGCGGAATGCCTTGATGCTCATTTCTCATGAGCCTTCAGGCTCAGCTGGCTGTCCAGTTCTGCTCAGCACTGTGGTGTTACCCTGCCCCAATGCCATTTCTCATCTGCCTCCCTGAACCTGCAGGTCCCTCAGCACCTCAAGGACCTCACCCATCTCACATCCCAGCCTCCCCACTTTCTGCTGCCATTAGAGCAGGTAATGGAGTCGAAGACTTCACATGCCCTTGCTGCCAAACAGACACCACTCCAGCTGTCTCCTGGTGTCTGCCCTGATCCTTGCTTCTGCTCCCCATAGAGGCTGCAAGAGAAGATCAAGAGTCACCCAGAAACAAGTTGATGGCAGCCACAGAGGAAAGAAGGAGCCACAAAAATGTTTGTCAAGGGACAGGAAGAATGGAGAGGGTGAAGCTGCTGAGCTGGGTCCCTGGGTGCCCGGGCAGAGCACACACACACAGGGCTCAGTGTGTGCCAGGTCTCTGGTACAGCACAGCAAGGCTCAACCCAGCTCCAACACCAACACCTTCCTGTCCAAGGAATGATAGTCCTGGGGCATGTCCCCACCACCAGGAGGAGGCTGCTATGCTGTGCTGCCACAAGAGTGAGGCCAAACAGGGCTGCGGGGCAGGGAGTCCGGGCAGCCAATGCTCCTGTGCCTCAAAGCATCATTGACTGCATTTAAACCATTTCTGGCAGGTGCTTGTTCAGACTGCTCTTAAAAACCTGCAATTCCACAGTCTTTCCAGGGAACTTTTACCAGTGGTTAACCAGCCTTAAAATTAGGACGTTTTCACTGGTAGCCCAGCTGAATCTGCCTTGCTGCATCTGTTACATCCTGTGGATATGAAGGAAAGTTTATGTACCTAAATTTGTGCAGATATATCTCAGGTTTCCTTTGCTCTTCACTTCTCTGGACTAAGTGATCTCCACTTTGTCTGTGACCCTCGTCAGAGTCCCCCAGTTCGTTTACAGAAAAATCTCATAGCGGCTTTACTGCAGTCATAGAATTGTTTGGGTTGGAAGGAACCCTAATGATCATCTCGTTCCAACTTCCTTGCCATGGGCAAGGACACATTCCACTAAACCAGTCACTCAAAGCCCCATCCAACCTGGCCTTGAACATCTCCACAGTGGGGGCATCCACAGGTTCTTTGGGCAGCCTGTGCCAGCGTCTCACCACCCTCAGTAAGGAACTCCTTCCTAAGGTCTAATTTAAACCCACCCTCCCTTAGGTTGAAACTCTTTCCCCTTGTCCTATTGCTACCAAGCCATACAAGCACTGTGTGGGACACTGACGAGCTTAGGTTACACCCTGCAGCCAGGCAGCAGGAGGTAGCAGGGAGGCTGAGCCCCTGCCCTGCCCTGCCCAGCTGCCCTCTCTCCCCTACAGCAGCACATGCGTAGGCAGACAGGCGGAAAGCTGGGCCACGTGAATGCCGGGGATATGGATAAGTGCATTTTCATATTACATCTAATGTAATAAGTCAGTTAAATGCCCCCAGTCCGGGGAGGGCAGCTTGTTAATAAACAGTCGTTACCAGCAGCTGACAGTTGGTTAGCACAGATTAATTCCTAATGAAGAAAAAAACTCTTTATGTAATGTAATGCTTCTGGCTGGGGATCAAGGGTTGCAATCATCCACCCACAGCAGACCTTTAAATCCAGCTTTGTTCCACTGCGGGAAAAATAGACCAAAAAAATCTGCTATTTTTTAAAGGTTATGATTCAGCCAGCGTCACTCAGATTCTAATTCCAGGAGCACTGAGCTTGTTTCCTAAAGGGTACAATATGTTACACCATGGCCTGGTGATGCAGATGTGGCAGAGGAGGTGGTGTGAGGCAGGAGAAGGGCACTGTGTGGACCCTGTGCCCCAGGGATGCAGAAGACGGCCTCGTGGGGGCACACCTGGGCTTTCACATCCAGAGGGATGATGCTGACTCCCCGACCTCAGCTATGGGTGCTTGGGGCTGGCCAGTGGGTGTTTCTGTTCAGGGAGTCACCCAGGGAAGGTGCAAAGAGCAGAGGTGCAGCTGTATTGGGCTGTGCTTGCACAGGGGGCCAGGGTGTCAAGGTCTCACCTTCCATCAGCCCTGAGGAGACCGGCTGTGAAAAGCAGGAGGTCAAAGCCAGCTTAAGCAGCAGGGGGTTTGGCAGGGGACTGTGCAGCTGCCCAGATCCAGGCAGCCAGTGCTGTGGTAGATGCACACAGAGACTTTCACCCTCGCAGCCATCAGGAGGCTCCTGAGACCTTTATTTCCACTTGCAAGAAAGCAAGGCATTCCACACTGACTCACTGACTTTCCTCTCCCTCCCTTAAGACATTCCCTGAGATGAAGCCTTGGGAGCTGGTTCCTGATCTACTCTCCAGGTGTCCCTTCTCTCCAGGCTCAGCCAGTGTCACCTTCTCAGGGGGTACTTGCAGGGGTGCTTGCACCCACCCCAGCAGAGGGTCTGAGATATTCTCCTAAAGTCATGGGACCAATGGGACCAAAAGCAAAACTCACTGAAAAGCTAAATCCCCTGGAATATCAGTAGATAGTGTCAATAATTACCAGCTAAAAAGAAAAATCACTATAGTTGCCCCTTGACCCAAGGATATGGACACAATACAAACAAAACTGATTCACATACAGGAAGGTGGTTTGTACTTGTGAGGACTGTTTTTTGACTATATCTAATTTTATTCATTATCTGAAAGGAATCTTCCTATGAATTTACTGATGAATGGCTTAAATCAAGAACTATTCCATTTTACTTGAGCATTTTATATTTTATGGTGTACTGACTTGTGGCAGTGTGTGAAGCTAGAGCCTCAGCAAGGAGACCTCGGCGCTGGTGGAGAAAGGCTAGGCACACTGCCCTCTGAAACAGCCTTTGTGGTTAGGGTGACAAAGCAGCCCATTCCAGGATTCCATTCGGTTATAGTTTGCATATGTTGTTACAATTGGTTTGTACCCCAGTTATGTAATGCCCCTTTTATGGTTATGTTCCAGCAAGTTCTAAGTTTCTCTGTACCCCGTTGGTTACTTTGAATTTTCTGTACCCCGATTGGTCGTTGCCACCCTTCCCCACCTTATAAAACACCCCGTTTCTGGGCAGTTGGGGTCCTCTGCTCCGGATCCCTTCAGCTCTCCCGGACCTCGTTCCTGTCCGCCTTTCCCTGGACCCTCGCTCCCTTGAATAAAAGAGCTGAAATCTCTGGACAGAGACCCCTCCGGAGTCTTTACTCTCGCCGCGTCGCCGAAGATACCACCGGGCTGCGGGCAACCCTCTACTCAGAGGAGCCGGCATTTGTCCAGCAAGGCACGGCTGGGACCCTGCTTCGGGGGGAAAGGAGCTGCCGCTTCACCGCCTTCCCCCCGCCCCACCAGGGGCAAGCCAGTGCGGGACGCCGTGCGCCCTCGGGCCAGTCCCCAGCCCTCGGCAAGGCGCGGTCACCGGCGCGGTTACACTGACTGACACAAAATAAAGCAGGAGAAGCTTGTGACACGTGAGCAGGAGAAGGCAAAGGAGCACTGTATCTCCTGAGCAGCATGGATGCTCAGCAGGTAAAATGGGATCTCTCAGATCCTGGGGTTTTCTTTCATCTCCTTTCTGTCTCACCTTGTGTTTCTGCAGTGATGCCAAGCTGCAGTAAGCAGATTAAATCTGCAAGAAGTGTGAGAACAAAGTAAGTTCTGTGCAGGCAAAGGGCTTCAAACAGGGAGAAAGGCTGGTGGCAGAGATACTGTCCCAGGCAGAGACTTCAAAAGAGGCGCAGCAGGTGATTGCGGACGATCGGCGCGAGGTGCGCAGCCTGCGTGAGCGAGGCTGAATTCTGCAGATTTCTACTTAAACAGCTCCTTAGAGCTTTTGCTATTTATGTACACTCATGTAAAGGGGACCTGGAAGAGCCCTGTTCTCATGTCCAGGAGCATGATGTTGCCCCTATGGCTCCCCATCTCCCAGCTCCCAAGGATGGGAGGGCAGGAGCACCACCACTGTGGGACTGTGCTTCCAACACAACAGCCTGGCCAGCAGCACCCCCAGATTGCTCCAGCCTAAACTAGCCACTGTGGCAGATGAGAGAGGTGGAAAGAAACACCATGGGGCTGCTGCCCAGGGGATACATGTCCAGAAGTCCCTGATAACCAAAGTTCTGTCAGCCCAGAGTACCTGGGTGTGCAAAGGAGCTTCTCAGCAGGCTGCCATGCAAGTGATGCAGGATGGGTAGGAATGAGAGCAGAGAAAATGGTCAACACCCCCTCTCTGAGCCTTTTTCATACACTGTTTTGTATACTGAAGTCCCTGAGCAGCCTTATGCTTCTCAGCACAAAGCAAAATCCAACTACTTTTTACTCACAGACGACTCTGCATGTGCTGTAAGGGAAACTACAGGCCACGTTTATAACCAAGAGAACATTTGTGACACTAAAACAAAGTCAGCAACAAGATGAAAAGATCCAATTATTGACCTCAGAGAGGAAACAGCCCCATTAGATCATCTTAATCATCTCTCAAAAATGCTCAATGTCTTCTAATACTTTGTCTGGGCTATGAAAGAAGTTACTGTTAAAGGGATGCCAGTCTGAAGATTGTTAATGGCTTTTTTGGCTCTGGCACAGTGGACAATGTCTTTAATGTCAAACGGAGAGATAAGCTCTTCCAAGGAGCTACAGAAACCATGAACAAAAAGCATGTACATATTAATAATAACTTTTTTTTTTTAATTTGCTCCGACATCAGAAAAAGACAAAAAAGAACAGAAAACATTTTGCAGAAATCTCAATATATTCTTGGGTTTTGCAGTTTTAAAAGAAAAAAAATCTTAAAGAAAAATCCACCAACATTTCTCTCTCAAAACATGCTGCTTTAGATATGTTTGCTCTGTAGTTTTTCTGGGTTTATTTAGTTTTTTGCTCAGTCTTCCTATTAAAAGAAGCTAGGGAAATGAAAGAAGTCAACAGAAGGAAGAAGTTTGAAAAGTTTTCAAGGAAAAAAACTGGAAACGAAATATTGTAATGTATAGGGGAAGATTATTTCTCTCTCTCTTTTTTTTTTTTTAATGTTTGAGAAGCAGCATTCTCAGGGGTCAGCTCTGGGTGGTAGCATAAGACACCGTGCACTAACTACTAATGACAATCCTGGAAAGGGCATGTTGTTTTCCCATACGTATTATGTTTTACATATTCAGCACAAAACTCATCCATCGTGTTCCCATGTACCATGGATTGAATTTCTGGAGAAGATTTCTGATTTTCCTAGGCTATTTCTGGGTTGACAGCAGCATGCTGTGCTGCGAGGCCATAAACTTGCTGCTACACATGCTAATAGTCTGCTTTTTGGGTCCTTGCCCAGAGCATCTCAAACCACTGTCTCCCCTTCTATTAGCTTTGGATTTCTTTCTGAAATAATGACATTATTTTCCTTTAAACATAAACCGTTCAAATGCTATTAGTATCCAGCCTCTGATAACAAATTCACTGTTGCCAGAGAGGGAGTAGAAAGGATTTGGCCTAAGAAATCAGAGCCCATTTCAGGTGCCTGAGAGTTCCGCTAAGGAAAAACTGTCATTCAAATCACAGCCATAAACAAACCTACTAATGCTATGCAGCTTTCCACATCTAGAGAGTGATGCTTGTTGAAGAGGGAGTCGGGGAGGAAGGATAGATCTATTTTATTTTGGATTTTTGCATCTTTGGGTGAGTTTTACTACCCATGGGAACTGCTCAGCTGGCTCCCTTGAAGCCTCCAGTTATCCACACATTAGAGTGACTCTGGACTATGGCAACCTGGGCCTTTTTTCACACTTCCCCCATTCTCGGCAGTGAGCATTCTCTCCAATCCTCTCCCTTTACAAAAAGATGTCAGAAAGGTGTCATTTCCTTCCAGGTACAAACACAGATCTGTTTATAGTCTCTGTCACGCTGGGGTAAACTCCCCTGATACACCAAAGTGCATGACAAAGACCTCTTCCCTGACCCACCCCGACCCCTGGGCGAGGATGCTGGGGCTTCGCAGTGTGGTCATTGCTGCCAGGCCCCCATCTGCTGGGAAACGTCGTTTTAGGCAGCCTGGAAAAGCAGCTGCAGAGCTGGTTGTCTCCAGCAGGTGGAAGCCTGCCTGCACTGATGCTGCCTGCCTGCACTGATGCTGCCTCCCTGCACTGCTGCTGCCTGCTTGCACTGCTGCTGCCTGGGTGACTGTCTCCACCACAGCCCCACCACTGCCCACCTGCCTGCACCATTCAGCACCACATCCTCAGCCACTGCCTGTCACCCTGTCCCCACTGCTTCCCATGCCCCTGCCAGTCCCACTGCCCACCTCGCACTCCAAGAGGCAAAGACCCAGCCTGGGTCGACATCGCTTCCCAGTGCAGCTGCCTATTGCAGTGTTTGAGTCTCTGGCAAAGAAAAAATACCAAGCTAATATTCCAAATGGGAAAACACGTGAAAAAATAGAGTGAACAAGAGCAAAATCTCCCCCTTTCTTTTCCTTAACCTCCATGTCCCTGTACTCCAATGGAAATAAACATTGCAGATGGGCCTGTTACCCTGGCTGCAACTACAGGACCAGCCCCAGACTGCAGTGCTGGGTGCAAGGCCCACCTCCCATCCTGTCTCATCCCCAAAGGTCCCCAAGGCCCAGGTGGGACACGAGAAAATGCACTGGTGGCAGAAGTGGGACAGCCACGACCTGGACATGTCCTGGGGACAGGCAGCTGCTCAGGGCTGTGTTGTCCTGCCTCTGCTGCAGCTTGTTCACTTCTGCTTATCTTGGCTTGGATATGCAATGGAATGAGAGCAAGAGGTTGACCTAGAGAGGGAATGTGCTGGCTGTGAGAGGCTAAAGAGGACAAATGTGTGGAAGAGGACAAATGTGCAGAAAGTGATGATGTGAGAAACCAAAATGGTCATTGCAAAATCTGTATTAATTACGTTTGTGCTTTTGTCGAGGCTTTCTTCTTCTATGGGTCAACCTAATACATTTTAAGCTCTACCATCTGCTTGTGTGCTTACAACGAAGTGTACATCCAGTTTTCTCTAGTTTAGCTGGAAAAAAAACCATGCAAGATAAACACTGCCTATCTGTTCCACCTCAGTGAGCTGCTGAGCCCTTTCTGAAAGATCTTTCGTGCTCCGGTCCCCCCATTACTGCACCTTATGCTTGTTCATATACTTCAGTGACTCTTTTCAATGGCCTCCACTCGATGGCTTTAGTGCAACATGCATGGATTCATATAATTGCCATTGACCTGGTTTGGAAGGGAAAAAGTGGAAATGATGGTGAAATGATGTGGAAAAGGTTTAAAAAAAAAAGGGCTGGCATTTTCTGTAACACCACTCACCTAACACATTACAACCCAAACATTGTACACCTTTGTTTTCAACATATGCAGGTCAAGACATCTCTGACCCTGCTGAGTTAACTTGTTTATCAGTGACTTGGGTGAAGGGGCAGAGGCCTCCTCAGCAAGCTCACTGATGACACAAAGTCAGGAGGAGTGGCTGATACCCCAGAGGGCCGTGTAGCCCTTCAGAAGGGCCTCAAAAGGTTGGAGGGATGGGCAGAGAGGAACCTTCTGAAATTCAACAAGGGCAAATACAGGGTGCTGCACCTGGGGAAGAATAACCCCATGTACAGGTTGGGTGCTGATCTGCTGCAAAGCAGCTCTGCAGAGAAGAACTTGGGGGTCCCGGTGCACAACAAGCTCTCCATGAGCCAGCAGAGTGTCCTTGTGGCCAAGAAGGCCAATGGTAACCTGGGGTGCATTAGGAACAGAATTTCCATCAGGTTGAGGGAGGTGATTCTGTCCCTCTATTCAGCCCCAGTGAAGCCACATCTGGAGTGCTGTGTCCAGTTCTGGGCTCCGCAGGACAAAAGAGACATGGAGCTCCGGGAGCAGGTCCAGTGGAGGGCAATGAAGATGATGAGGGGACTGGAGCATCTCTCTTATGAGGAAAGGCTGAGGGAGCTGGGCCTGAGACAGAACGTCATTAATGTGCATAAATATCTAAGGAGGGTGGCAAAAAATGGCTTGGTGGTGCCAAACACTAGGACACAAGGCAACAGGATGTTCCACCTGAAATGAGGAAGAACTTCTTTACTGTGTGGGTGACTGAGCACTGGAACTGGTTGCCCAGAGAGGTTGTGGAGTCTCCCTCACTGGAGATACACAAGAACCATCAGGACACAATCCTGTGCCATGTGCTCTATGAAGACACTGCTTGAGCAGGGAGGTTGAACCAAATGAGCCACTGTGGTCCCTCCCAACCTGACCCATTCTGTGATTCTGTGATTCTGTGATTCTGAGTTGGATGTCCCGTGCTTAATCCCTGTTCCCAGGTCATCTCAGGAAGCACTGTATCACCCAGTAATGGTGACAGCATGTTCAGGAGACTTTTATGCTTTCTGTGAGGTGTAGACCTGTTCTTAGTGCTGCTCTTCAGAAGGCAAGTGGCAATAGTCACAAGCTGCAGCAAGGTATCAGGAGAAAACTACTCAGAGAGTCTGTGGAAACTTCCACCTTGAAGGTATCCAAAATTCAACTGTACAGGGCCCTTAGAAGCCTGGTCTAATTGAATCTCTCAGGTTGTTGTCCTGGGTTGTAACCAAAGGAATGTATTCTATTACCATCTCCCTCGATGAGTCGCTAACGATAGATCATTCACACAGCTGACTACACCCTCCCAAATTGCAAACTGGGCATTAGATAAGAGGCAGAGGATGCCTCTTATCTTCAAAGACTTAGTGTTGATAACATCTTCTAAGAAGCATCTACTCTGTCCAACAATAGGCTCATCAAAAACTTGCACCTGGTCTTAATGGGCCCATCAATATAGATAACTTGCACTTGGTCTACCTTACCTCGACTTCCCACTTTGAGATGCTCCGCCCAGGGGAGGAGCCAAGCATTCCCATGTGAATATAACCTGGAGTTTGGAACACAGGAGATAGCCTTGCCTACTGAGACCCCAGAGGACAAGAGCTGCACAGCCACCACTGGACTCTCCCAGAAGGACCTGGCCTTTTCTACAAGATCACTGCTTCAACAGGACCACCTCTAAGAGAACTGCAGCTACCACAACCCTGCCCAGCAGGGTGTCAGGTCGTATCCCTGACTCTGTCAGGCTAAACCAGTGTTTCTGTATCATTGCTTTGTTTTATATATATATTATTAAGAGAACTGTTATTCCTATCCCTCATATCTTTGCCTGAAAGCCCCTTAATTTCAAATTTATCATTTGGAGGGAAAGAGGTTGCATTTTTCCATTCCAAGGGGGGCTCCTGCCTTCCTTAGTAGACACCTGTCTTTTAAACCAAGACAGTTGTGCAGGAAAATAAGCCTGTTCACTACAGTATGGTCACCAGAAAAGAAATGCTACCATCAGGACTTCCTCTAAAGGCTCAGTTCATACTGAACTAAACACTAAACTCAAATATTCTTGCAAACCGAAAGTAAAAATTAAACCCATGGCATGGCATATATGCATCAGGTCCAGACTGTGGTTGTGTTAATAATAAGTCTGGGTCCCAAACAATTTCTTGGTATACCGACAAACCAGATAACAAGGCTGATGGTCTCACATCCAGGCCCCATTGCTTTATGACTTTGATGTGAAAAGAGCCAGTCAAATCCTTCCATTACATCTTAAGAGATAAATAATAATTTGTGCTGCAAAGGGAATACCAAAATGATGCTAATAAAAGATTTTAAATTACACAAAGACCAAAATTAATAAAATAAAGGCTCTGTTCCAAACACAGATCTATTATGCCACTGAGACTTGACAATTAATAGTTGTTCTGACCATGCAGTCTGGGAAATAACTGGATTAAAAGTCATGAACTCCCTCATTCTGCAGAGGGACAAGCAGGATGCTCTGATACTCAAGAATCTTCACATACTAACTAAGCTGGGTCATTTGCCACTGGCAGTGACTTCTGTGCTACACAATCAGCTGTTGATTCCTGTACACTTACAGTCATGTGCTGCAGAACAAAACCTCTTATTAGCATTTTTTTCAGTTAAGTATTGCAAACAGACTAATGATCTACTAATTACAGTCTTGTCTCTTCCCGTATTACACCATATGGTTTCTGCAGACAAGAGGCAGAAGCTAATCTGGTGGAGAAACAGTGTTTCACTGGGTATTCAGCCCACTGTTTAGATAAAGACACTAACAATAGCAGTAAGACAAACTGAGCAAATGAATGTTTTGCTAAATTGAGGTCCTGGAAGACAATAAAAAAGTAAATTGTTTCAGTTGTAATAAATTTAAACAAAATGCAAATCCCAGCTGTATCCTATACAAGAATTTTTGACAGGGAATTCATTGGTTGAGAAAATGGTCTAAAATAACTCCAGTTCATCTCTGTAAATCTGGAGGACAGAGCATCAGAGCACCAGGCATTTCTGTTTCATCATATATCTGAAGGCAGTGACATCCAGAGGCAGTGAACAGCACCACTCATGCTGGAGAAACTGTGCCAAGCAAGTTTATTTGTGATAACCCACCTAGCAGCTCTTAGAAGTTGCCACTGAAACCACATGTGACAGATTTGTGGCACCTGTTTGCCATCTCCTCCTAATGTGTTTCAATGCAGTTCATAATACCTGTTCAGTCTGGTTTTTACTGCTGCTTTGAGGCATCATTGTTATAATGATGAATATCAGCAGCAGAGGAAAAGCAGCCAATAAGTAATTTTCCAAACGACCATGTGTAATTCACAGAGCTTCAGTATACCTAAATGCCAGCTAATATTGTTTGAACACAGAAATTCAAGGAATGTTGTTGTAGAGCTGCCCCAATCTGCAGTTGGGACCCAATGTTAGTGCAAAATGGTGAAATATCTCAGAAGTGATGGAGCTGGAGATGCTGCAGCATATTCACAGAGGAAAACAAAAGCTACTGGATTTCTTTGCACCAAAACAAAGGTTTCAGTGACTCCAGTAAGGGGAAATACATAAGAAGCCACTGGGACAGGTTGCCCCAGGGAATTCTACACATGAGAGTCCATCAGAATGAAACAAGACTAGAAAGGTGGGACTTGCTGACACTAATCCCATCATTGGCTCTGCACATTTAGAAAATTGCTCTCAGAGGCCTGTGAAAAGGATCCCATGCACAGGTCTATACCACTCCCAACTATGCTGGGCTGCTGTCCTCAGTGGGACAGCCTCTGCTGGAAGGCAATGCACCTGCCTGATTTAGACAGCTACCTCCTGATAAAATGCATTGTTTCTTAGAAACTCTGCCCCAGCAGCCCCTGATGCCTGCCTTGCATATGATTGTCTGTGGTGCAGATAAGGAATTTGGACAGGCAACCTCCCCAGTTTCTTACAAGCTGGGACGTGCAAAATGCTTCAGAGACAGCCCAAAGGCTGCCAAAGACTGTAACTTGAAAATGCTTCTCTCAGTTTTCCTGTTCATTTGTTCATCCCTGAATAAATCCAAGATAAGCTATACAAATGCCGAGTGCTTGATTGAAAAATCTGAAGTCAAGCCAAGTATGAACTGTGTGAGCCCTGGGTGCAGTGGCCAGACATCATTTGTGACTGGCTGGTGGGTCCACCAGAGGACACCCATGAAAGTGGGTGACTCCAAGAAGCAGCTGACTGAAAACCCCCGTGTGCCTCAGAGTACATCTATCAAGGGAGAATATTGTGGCATCTTTTTGTCTTCATCTTTAAAAATACAAACTGTTATAGCCTATTATTTGTTTAAGAAACTCTTTTTGGCCAATAGTTTTGTAGAACTTAACTGTTGTAACATGCTGCCCTCTGAAGTTAATTCACTGCCAAATTCAGCAAAGGTCATCAAATCCAAACAAATTTGTCTTTGAAAAGCACTGTTCAAATTTATCGCTGAGGTGCATCAACAGTTGATGGTTCTCAGCCTGGCTCACTGACTATTGGACCATCTAATCATCTCTTCCTTATGGCCCTAGCTACTGGACTTCCCCAGATTCATCCCTGCCTAAGAACTAGTCCAAATCCTCCAGAAAATCATACTACCTTCAGTTAATAAATACACTTGTAATGAAGCAAACATCATTGCTATCGCAAAAAAAAAAATAAAAAAAAAATTTCAAGTTTGTGTTCTGTGGTCTTCCAGACACTGGATCTTGTAACAAATTTAATAAAGCTATTTTAATAAATCTTTAGCTTGATGAATAGGGGAGAACTCTCACTTTCTAGAGTCATCCAGTTTGCATCATCACATAAAGAGGGTATACAACCTTGTCCTTTTTTTTATGGTAAGGTACTGGTCAGCTAGTTTTCCAAGGAAACTCTCCATTGGTACCCAGAATTTATCCTCCTTATCCTAAAATTTATAGTCTAGTATCTACAAACAGGACAGTTTTGTAGTCAAATGACACTGTTAATTTCTGGGCCTTCCCCTGTGATATTCCATTTACTCCTTGTCAGTGATCCTTGAGTTTTTCTGATACACTTCATGCCACTGCATCTTATTCAGGAGGCAGTCTGTGTTTTATTCTTGCTCTTTGTCAAGAACAGCATAGGATAAAGAACCAGTCTCTCTGGGGAGACAACTGCATTACCTGATGAAGATTTGCCATTTACAGTCATATTCAGTCTAGGGAGTTTATCCAGTTTAAAATATTTTCCTTACTTTATCTTGGTACTGTATCGTGGCAGTTCCTTAATAAAAATGCCATGTGCTGCAACGTTAAACGCCTTACAGAAGCACATCACATAGCTCCATTTCCTCTGGCAAACACATTTTAAATTAATCAAAAAAGGATTAACTTGGAAAGATCTATTTTTCTTTAAAGCCATGCTAATTGACATTAATCAAATTACTCACTAACTCTTCATTTATTGAGTGCCATATCAGCCTTTCCAATATTTTGACAGGCTGAGGGTTGTAATTAGTCCAGTTGTTCCTTTAATCCCCTCTGAATATTGGCAGAACAACTCTCTTATTAAGCACTACTGCCTTCTGTGAATTGCTATTGACAGTTCAGTAGGTGTTGCTCATACCCGTGTTAGCTTTTGCCTTGGGGTCACCCTGCTGGAATCTCAGTGTTTGTGTATGAGAATTTCAGACTCATGCCCTTTCTTTTTTCTTCCATTTTGTTGCTGTTTTTTGAGAAACATTTTGAACAATTTCTTGGTCAGCAGGCAGAGGCCCTTAGCGTATTGCTGATTAAATTCCCCATGTTGTGCTGCAGATGAGCTGTGAGAACAGCAGAGGAAACTGGGAAACCCTTTTCAGCTAGG
>VZRZ01004224.1:675136-753044 GCA_013398175.1 Climacteris rufus
AAAAAAAAAAAAAAAAAAAAAAAAAAAAAAGCAGAATGGCATGGGCTGGATAGGATGGCTAAAGACCAGAATCCAGTAGTCAGAGTGAAATTAGTTCCTGTCTGGAGCATCCAGAGCATAATTTCACTTCAGTCTGAATGCTTTTCAAACCTTTGAGATCTGGATCTTCCAACGGAGTGTTCCCTGCTGGTAAATGAGTGCTATGTGCTGTGGAGATTAGGACCCACTGGGGAGCATTACGGGAATCCTTGACATCCGTAGTGTCCCATGTCTGCCCCCTCTAATATATCTGCTAGTGGCAGACAAAAATCCTTTCCACCAGGCTGCACTAGGCACTGGTATGCATGTTTCAGTATGTTAATTCAGCCCTGTTAAACTGCTAACAGCAAAGTATGCTTCTAAAAGCGTCTTCTAATCTCTCATTTATCTTTTACGTTTTTTTTTTGGTATCTCTTCTTCAGTTTTAGTAGCAGAGCGCCCATGCAGAAAGGTCAGGTGCCCCAGGGCCGAGTACTCCCAAAGCCGCCTAATCCAGCTAAGGCAGCTGCGGGAATTGCAGAAGGGGCTGAAGCCAAAGGGCACAGCTCAGCACGCAACGCGCCTAATCTCCCACACAGAGCGCGGGGCCACCGAGAGGCACCTGCAAACCCAAATATGAACCCAAATATGAACCCAAATATGCCTCAGCCGGCACACAGGCGCATCCCGTGGGGAGGAAAGACACATTTGGTGGAGAAAGACATCCCTGAGGTAAGAGCTCTAATGAAAGGAGAGCGGTGTTCAAGACATGCCTCCTTGGTGTGCCGTGGCATTGTTGTTCATTTCATGAGGAACTAATGCTCAGTGCATCAGTCCCCAAGCAGTGCGATTCACTCAGGCACATTGTTTGCTGGAGCCATTCAGGTTTCTGCCCAGTGCAGGCTTGGCCTATTTCCCTTTTCTTTCATGCAGTGCACAATCCATTTAGGGATTTATAGCGGCTTAGAGGCCCCTGTATACTGCCTTGTCTCTAGCTGATTTTTATTCTGTGATAAGAAGGCTTGGGGTCACGGGTTCATTGGCACTTGCTCCTCCTTGCCATTCAAGTTGCATGGAAATCTAATTATTCATTAGTGTTTATGATTTCTTGAGGTCCACCGATGTCCTCATGATTACCTGGAGAAGTTCCAAGGTTTGCTACTAAAAGCATGTGAATCTGTTCTTATGTGATGTTATAAGCAAAGGGGTGCAAGAGGAACCAGAAGGGAGCAGGGGCATGAACACAAATGTGATAACAAAGTGCAAAAGCTATTTGTGGTGAAAACCTTGGCCAGTATAAAGTGATGTGATTCCCATCCCAGTGCACACTTATGCCAGATCATACAATGATCTTTAACACCGAAAACTAAAATCTTCCTGTTTGGACATTTCCCCTGCCCTTCTCTGGCCAGTAGCTCCTGACCTCTGCTCTACACAATCACAGCACATCTTGTTATAGACTGGAAAAGAGTGTATTTGCCTCTTGTGCCTGCAGAGAAAATAGTCTCTTCTTTCCCTTTCTGTGTGAGCTCCTTTAGTATTAACCATTCCAGTGTAAATACATATATTCACACTTCTCTCATCCTCTCAACTTCCTGGAGGGTTTTATTTCGAGTCATACAAAGAGCAGATCTATGAGAGCTATGAATATCCATCACCTCTGCTGACACCATCATAGTGAAACTCAATGGAAATGCCACTTATCTCCCAGGTCCCTCATCTCTACTAACATCCTCCTTGGATATGGTCCTATAATCCAACAAACATGAGGGATCCAGCTGACATATTTCACCTTACACAGAGTGAGCATGGATCTCCCATGAATGTCCCAAAGAATGGAAGTATACTTCTTAAAAAGGACACAAATAATGGATGCAGAAATCCCACTAACTTCATATTAAGCCAGATTTTTAAAGTCTCTCACAACACCCATGATAGAAGACACTAAAGAAGTAAAAAACTGTTCTCTGACCATTGTGTTCTGGAGAACAGAGTGCCATTTCTGCCAGAAACAGAGCTGCACAGGGGAACTAACTTTCCAGAAGTCAAGCAGCATCCTATCTGTTACACAGGAACCCTTGTGCTCCTCTAGATCCTGTAAATGTAAATCACAGCAGCGCTATGGTGACACACATGTCCATGTTTGCATCAATAGATTTTAGATAAAGGCAGACACTTGCTAGGAAGAGGTTAGAAAATGTAAATGCTATGGACTCTTTTATGTGTACCTGCTGTAGCTTGATCATAGCTTCAGGAGTATTTACACAATTTATGTATTTGAAGCTTTGGGTAGTTAGTTAAACAAGAGAAAGCCTAGTTCATTATTTCACTGGAATTTTCATTGTATCAGACACTTAAACTGCATTGTGTCTTGCCCTGTCAGGCACTGAAAGTACTCCTGTGTTCCTGTGGTGGGTGGTGGCTTGCGTGACTGTTCTCCAGACTGGATTTCTCCTCCTGACAAGTTCAGCATCTCAGTATATTGTTGACTCAAAGGCAAAAAATATGTCTCAATTTGTTCTTCTGACTATGTCCTAATTTTGAAGATAATTGGGTTATGAATAAAACTGGACAAAGTTTACTATTCTGGGATCAAATAGAAAAACTGTATATTTAACAAATGATAATAATTTGTTTGGGCCAAATGGAATGAAAAGTTTACTTTTGTGACATTCCTTATCATCCTTTGTTAATGAAAATCCAGGAAATCCAGGATTAAAGTCAGTCCGAAGTAGTTTGGGAATCCTGCATTTCTGTGGCCTCAGTAATTAAGTAAAAGTCCAAGACCCCATTGAGCTCCTCTGAGGACCTTGGTGAACAAAGTGATAAAGTTCTGAAGGAAGGAAAGCAACACCAGTGGGCAGGTGTTGCGTGGGGCCTGAGCAGGAGCTGGGGGTGGTATCCCTGGGGAGAGACCAAGCTGCTGTAAATGAGGGCAGAGTGTATGTTAAATTTTGTATTTGTGAACACTCATTTGATGGAAGAACAGGAAAAAATTGCCAAAGCAATTGTCAAACCAAATAAAACTAAATAATAAATCAAAATTAAAATATCTTGACATGTCTCCAGGATCTTTCCCCCCAAATACATCAGCTGATAAGAGGTATAATAAAGCAATTTGAGGAGACTGCAGTCAGCTCACAGGTAGCCCACAAACTGTAAAACCAGATGAACTTGTTAAAAATACTGTTCACTGCAAATGATTAATTCTTTTCATATTTGGTATCCAGGTTTACCTAGTGAATGAATATTATCTTCCATCTCTAGATATTCTCATGGAGAAAGCAGGCAAAATTAACTCTATGTCTGCTCAAGATCAAAACTAAGCAAAATTGGAGGACAAACTTCTAAAAAGTTGTTCAATTCTTCAGTTTTATTTTTCATATATAAGACACATGGCCATCTCTTTTCTTGCTCCTGGATGTTTGAAGTTTCACATTTTTTCTAATTCTGATACACAAACTTTTCATCATTTTTCCTCCAGGAAAATCAGAAAGAAATAGTGCTGGAAGTGACCTTGGGAAGTAACGTAGTCTAACCTTTGGTCCTAAGACATGATCCACTGTACCCATCTTAATTATTTCTAGTGAAGGCAATTGCAAACTCTTTTTGTGTCATCTACTGCCATGCTACCCTGTCCTTGCTGTTAGAAAATATTCCTGGTATGTAACCTCATTTCCCCCTTACTAATCTCTCAGTTACCTTTTTTTTCTGTATCTCATGGCCATTTGGAGCAGAGTATTTTTCTCTTTGAAGTGGCTTTTACATACCTGGAGGCGTACACTGTGCCGTTTCTACCCTTTCAAGCCCTCCCTTTGGGTTACCACCCAGGTGGTTCAGAGCTTCCTTGAAGATCATTTGCAAAACGTGTTACACCCTGCAGGTTAGCAGCAAGTCCTGGATAGCTGCTCTGGAGGTACAGCAAGATAAACCCAGCTAAAGCTGGCAAAATTTTGCATCAGTCCTACAGATACTTCACCAAGAGCGTGCTTCCCTTATCTTGCTTAGGAGAATGCTGTGTGAGATGGTGTGGAAAGCTTATATAAATCTGCTCTGAAGAGCTCTGAAGCCTGTTGGCCTGTCAGGGAATGAAGTTTGTTCAACATGTTTATTCTTCATAAGCTCATTCTTCATCTAGTCATGACGAGTTTAGAAGTTGTCTGATTTTTCTATGAATTGCTCATATTTGAACTTTTCTATGAACAGCAACCCAAAAAAGGGAAACTGAACACATTTTGTGGCCTTCTTGATGTATTCCCTTATCAAATTCCCTCTGTTGGGAAGAGAATTATTGTTTTCCTACCAAGGGCCCTCCCACAGTTCTAGGGCAGCTAAGTGAATTCATAGTTATCCATTGCTTGTCAATCCCCATTGCTCCACTGGTGCATAAGCAAGGGACTGGTATTTTTTAAATATGTGCATGAAGCAACAAAGCTGTATTTCAGAGAATTTGATAAAAGATGTAATAAAACTTTATATAGATTATTGCAAAGACTGAGAAGAATATATCTAATATCACCCCAGGTGAAAAGAACGGTTCTTAAGGTACTTTTTATTCTCCTTGAGAAGGATACGTGAATCGGTGTAAATGGAATGCAGGTAATTTTCAAAGGTAAGATGGGTACAACTTTGTTGAACAGCAGCATTGATCAATCATTGCAACAAACTGCTGGTGACTGATTGCCCATCTCTGGAAGCCTGCGTGACTTTGTGTAGGAAATGTTTTACCTCTGCAAATCACGAAATTGAATCTTTGTCGATTGAATGACATTTTAGTGACTTTTAACGTGTTGTTCCTGTGGATCCCAAGGCAGTGTAAATGCTCACTGAAGTCAATAAAGCCTCAGCAGCTTAGACCAGGTAGAGATCTGCTCCCCAAAGTTTTTAGAAAGAGATGGGTGACCTGACAAAGTGCTCTGAAATAGAAATCTATGGGTAACAGGCAGAGGAAGAAGACCCTTGTCAGCAAAGGGACGGGACAAAGCTGGTGGTGTCAGCAGAGCACAGGGCAAGGTCTCCATGATCAGGCACAAGTAGGAACCAGAGCTATAAAGCCTTGGGGGGAGGCACAGAGGAGGAGGAGGAGGGAAAACACGGAGCTGTGGGTGATGCAGGGAGGGTGGAGGTTTGGAGCTCCAAACTGATGCTCAATGTGGCTGGCTTGACCACTCATATTTCTGCCCACGCTGTTTTATTTTCTTTACTACAAGTGAGGCTCTTGTCAGCCACAGGAGACCTGGCCCTGTCAGCCACCAGGCCCCCAAGCTCTCATGCAGCTCTGGTGGGTGTTTGTTGCTCGGTTTTGGCAGGATTAATCCCCCCAAACATCCCTGTGCAGAAGGCAGAGCCATCTCCCCCCTGCTGCCATACCCTGCTGCTCTGAACACTGGGATACCTTCCAGAGATGGTGCTCAGGAGAGCACAAGTCCTGAAAGCACCAACCATGCTGGCCACAGCACCACTATATACTAAAGTAATGTAGAAGAACACACAGGATCAAAATGATGTTTGTAGAGCTAAATAGAAATCAATTTTTTCTGGAAACTGACATATGTTTATTAACAATTTTCAATTTATTGCAATGCATGTATTTCTACATGCATTATTACTACACAGATAAGTTTGGTGATTAAAGAATTACTAATGACACCTGCCTGACCAACTGCACTACTTTACTTACCAAGGCAGAAATACATATATATGTGCCACAGGTATCTGAATAGGGTTCAATTTAAACCAATTAATAAAATTGCCTGTTTGGACTAAAAATAATTGTTGTCTGAGAATATGTGAATTCAACACTGCTAGAAAATCCCTGCCATCTGACGTAGAAGGATTTATAGGTTTAGTGGAAATTGCTTTCCCCACTGTCCAGATTAAATACTGCAGGATGATTTTTTGTATGAGTAAACATCCTTTCAATAACGATCAGACCGATAATGTCTTAAAAAGAGAAACAGGATCTACATTTAGTTTTTCTTCTTCTTGTATGGACTATTTCTGGATACAAGACCTTCAGGTAACATGTTGACTGTTTATAAAATGCATTTTAGCATCTTCCTCCTGTTGTGGGGATGGATTTTATCCACTGAATGCAGAACCCACAGACAAGGAAAAGAAATACACGAGGTATACAAAAAAGGCAGGTAAGTCTCTCTTTTTTACATTTAAATAGCTACTGTTTGAACAAATGTAATGTTTTGGGTGATGATAAAATTACTAACAGATAATTAGAGCTTGCATTTGCAGATTGTGATCTCAGGCAAAAATACTTTCTGTTGTTTCTTTTGTCAATGAGTAAGTTTTAATGCATTTTCTACAGTGAAAATCACTTCTCTCAAAAAAAAACCAGGGTTCTGAAGTATCTTAAAGTTTGAAAGGGTGCAAAAAACCAAGCATTTACATTTATGGTGGTTAAAATGTGGCAGAATATTTATATGAAAACAAAGGTGAAATTTAGGTCCGTGAGAATAGTTGCATTCACTGAAGATTAGATGGACTTGAGATCTCAAATGAAAACATTCAATTTTTTTTTTTATTTTTCCCATGTAATTTGTTTTATAGAGCTTTTGAGAGGAAAAAATTAAAGTCTCTCAGCAAGGCTATGGTCAGTTATCAGAAGAAACAGAAAGAGCACTTAGTATATTTAATTAAGGGTAAAATTATTTAAAATGTTGTCTATTCTCTCTCTCTCTTTCTCTCTTACAAAAAGACTGTGTGATATTTTGCTCTATCTTGTAGACAGCCATTTTAGGAGGTTTCGTGTTGAGGAAGGGTTTTTGCTACAACTGAGTTCTGATTAGTTATATTCTATTTGGGGAATATTTGGAATTTTGTATGAGGATTTTTATACTCGGGCATGCAACAAAGTACATTTTTGCAATATAGCTGATACGTTTAATTTTCTGTTTAAATGCAATGTACTTCTGCTTGTGACAGACTNTCAACAAAGTACATTTGGAGGAAAAATACTTAGGTTTTTTTGCAATATAGCTGATACATTTAATTTTCTGTTTAAATGCTATGTACTTCTGCTTGTGACAGACTGAACCTATGTTGTATCTGCTCTGCTGTAGTGTCTGTTCCATAAAGACTCTGTATCACCATCAATACCATAACATGCATAGGGATGGAAATGCAGGAATGCCACAGTCCTGGGGAATTCAAACCACTCCTATTAGCCTTCAGAAAAAATGAATGAAAGGTGGAAGGGATGGAAAGTGCAGTGCTTTTTTATTTTCCTACGGCCCCTTGTAGCAAGTGAGGGCTGTGTTACAGAGTGACTGCAGTGTCCTGGTTGGCACTTGGGGCTCCATGAACCATTTCAAACGTAGGAAGTGGCTTTAGCAGTGACACGACCTCCATGGAGGTATAACTGGCAAAATGGATGCAGTGCTCTGCTCGTGACCAGCCCCCAGGGGATGCATTACCAGAGACAGTGTGGGTGCAAGACAGCACAAATCCCTTTTGTTTTTGGAGGCTTCATGACAGTGGCAGCAGAGGTGATGTGCTGGCTGTAGCAAAACAGAGGGGTGAGAAGCAAGGTACCACCATGTGAGTTGGGCAGCATCCTGATGAGAGGAATGTGCACACAGAACCATGTTCTTGTTTATCATCTTTAGGGAAAACTGCTGCACTAGACGATGAACAGTATCAGTGTAATGAAGAGACAATATAACAAATCAAAGCAGAAAAGTGTTAAAAATGTGTGAAAATGGAAAAGAAATACCTATTCAGTAAAAGTAGGAACTGCCTCTTCACCCATACTTTGTATATGAGGTGTAATTGTGGCAGGGTAAGCCCATCAGAAAGCGCAGAGGGGTTGTGGCTCTGGGAAGCTGGCTCCACTGCCCTCCCAGCGTGCCCACACTGGCCTGGGAGAGCATTTCTGGCCTATTTCTTCCTCAGTAGGGCACTGGTGATGTTGAGGAGGGCTGATGGGGAGAGATGAACGAAGCTGGCCTGCAGCTGTAGGGTTGTCCATCAGCAGCCTGCTGCCCAGTACAGTGCTCACTTTGCCCTGTGATGGGACAGTCTGTGAGACTCCCATGGTTTCAACAGACTTATCATTTGTAAGGTAAAAAAACATTTTTATGGTCATCCACCTGATTTCCTGCTAAGCACAAACAACAAGCCCTTCTGTATGAATTGTACACCAAATCCCTAATTTACAAGCACCTTCAATGTCACACTCAGAATGTGATTGCAAGTATTTTTTAACTTCAGCTTCCATCCATTTGGTCTGGTTCTATGTTAGCTTGTCTCCATTCCATCCAGGTATTTGTAGGTGGATCAAGCACCCCATTCATCTCTGCTTAGGTATATTCAGAAGATTAAGCTTCTTATACTTCTCATTGTGGGATGTTTCCCAAGCTTTGACTCAGCCATTTGCTTGTTTTCCTCTGTCCCTTCACTGGATTTTTGGGATTGACATTAGGACCAGGTGCACTATTTGTACAGCCCTCCTGCAGGTGCTGTGCACAGAGGTAATCCCATTGACCTTCTGGGATTGCAGTCAGGATCTCCCAGTGGGAGATCAGACCTACCCACCATTACCAGGCCTCTGTGTATGGTGGAACTCCTCATCCTAGAGGTACAGCCAAGCCTCTGTGTTTTCACGTGGAGGTCCTGAGCATGTTAAGATGCTGGTTATATAAACCAGTGTTGAAGTAAGCGTGGTTCCTTAGCACTTCAGTCAAAGTCCATGCCTTTTTCCATCACTGAGTTAGATCCTGGATTCAAAACGGAGCAATGGAGGATTCTATATAACATCAGAAAAAGCTGGCAGAGGACACTGCTCCTGAACATTTTGACTGTTTCCCCTCCCTTCAACACTCAGCCTTGAACAGCCATTATGCAAAAGGAGGAGTCAGAGTATTTGACCTCTTTAGTCCTCTCTGAACACTCTTATCTCTTGCTCCATAAGGCTTGTGGTAAGGACCAGGATGGAAATCCATCCCATCAGTGTAGCCTTTACTTTCTGAAGAGACATAGTCCCAAGTGGAGATTGATGAGAAAATCTATTTGAAGGGGAAAAGGCTGGCTCCACACTATCACAAGATGCTCAGAATGGCTTGATTTGCACCCATGCCCTCCCTAGCCCCCAGAATCCCTTCAGAGCCACAAGATCATCTGCTTGCCCTATTGCCAGGGCTCAGTGCCAGCCACCGGTGTTGGCACGAGGCACAGCACCTGCTGTGGAGACCTGCCACACTGGGTGTGCTGCCAGCATCCTGCTGTCCCTGGCAGAAGTGTCCAGCATTGCTCCTGATTCTCATGGTGCAGCTGATGGAGGAACACATAGGCTTTTAGCTTGTTTCTTTGGGTGGTGTGTTAGTTTCTTCCAAGGAGACTCACTTGCTCTGAACTCTGTTTTCAAAATAAAACTTACCACCGGATCTGCAGTTTTCAGCTCCAGACTTGTCTTTTCACCTGCTCAGATCCAGCTGAGCTCACATCCACAGCCTTGTCATCCTTGCTGATATGGTGAATAGGGTGGATGGGGAGCTGCAGGGTCAGACACCTTCTCTGTCACAATTTTTGTCCCTGCAGGTAGCCCAAGGTAGCCATTCAAGCATGAGATACAAGAGTCTTGAAGAAGGGTGAGCTGACAGACATGATTTTCCCCATGAGAGTTCATACATGCACCACAGCCTTATGAGAACTGCGTTTGCATGACAGAAATTTTGAAAAAGGTCCCAAATAATTCCTTAAGTAAAGCAGCTGAGGCTTTGGGACATAGTGTGACAAGAAAACGGCAAATCAGTCTCGGTCAAAGTATGCATACAGTCACAGTGAAAGCAGCATAGTATAGCTTTATTGCATGGGACTTACTACAGAGCCATCCAATATTGTAATTTGCTGTAAAAATGGCTTTGTGCCAGTCAAAGACTCAACTACTTATTTTTGCTGATCTCCAGGACAAATCACCTCAAAGGAATTTCACTTCAGAGAGCAGCAATATAAAAATAAAAGCTTTCTCACCTTGCAGACCTGTTCACAGTTGGCAGCACGCTGTGTGCAAAATCCACAGGGTTTGCAGGGCTTTTTATGCCTGCGAGCCTCAGGAGTGCCAGAACTCCTACAGGAAGGAGCTCAGTTCCGGAGCACTGGCAAGAGAGCTGTCTGCTGTTTTCCCAACTGCTCGGGCTCTTGGAAGGCCACCAGGCTGCGGGTGGGGGATCACTAGAATGATGCAAAGGCTCACTAAAGTCACAGCATCGTTGTGCCAAAGAAAGGGCCAAAGCCTGTGTTGCTAATTAGACTTGCAGAATCTGCTAGAGAGGATGAGCGCTAGGAAAAGAACTGTCCTGGAGTTGAGCCATGTTGTTCTGCCAGAGCTAACTGCTGGAGAAAAAAAAAAGTCTCTTTTAACACTAAAATCTCCCTGGACAGCATTAAAACCACCTTTCAGACAAACAGCTCTCAACAGAAGAGATTTCACTGTACAAGATCTACAGATCATGTTTGATTAATCCTACCTAAGAGACTCAGTTCATGTTTTTAGTCATGTCCCTACCATTCCCTGGCCATGTAATAATAATTTTGCCTTGTCTTCAAATAATGACTCATTTTCTGCTCCTTTAGAGCTCCCTATCTGTGTTTCTGTCTGTAAGAGCTACCTTTTACAAAAGTCCAGTGACATCCTCTACAATAAGCCTTGGGCTTGTTATCACAGTGTCTCTCATGGATAAAGACCTTTCTCTTTATGACATTTTCAGATGTTATTACAATTAATGACACTCTTCCTAAGTAACAGGAGCCAGCCTGCATCATAATGAACACCTACAACATTATAGTTACTTTCCCTTGCTTTTCTTGAATTTGGTGGGACTTCCATGTTGTCAGCTCCTCTGTACCCTGGCCACGCTGTGTGCGAGCTGTGTGTGGCCTGCAAATCACTTGTGGCTATCCTGGTAGATTCCCTAAGGGTGTCCCTTACACATAGGGCAGCTCTCATCTTCTTGCCTTCCTAATTCTTCCTCTGGCCTTATAAATTCATCCCTAAGAGGATTTCTTCCTTTACCTCCAGCAGTTCTTATGCTATTCTCTTTCCTTAGAGTTTTCTTTAGTACCTTCAGGATTGATATTGATAGCATTTATTTGCATGAACAAATGCAAAGGTCAGATCAGACCTCTGGAATGCACAAGTAAGCCTGCAGCTCCCAAGGCACTGCTTTTCAGGATCAGCAGTTTGAGTTGTGTCTAGACACCATTTGCTCCAGCAGTGCTGGGTCTCAGGAGAGCAACAAGAGGCCCAGTGTGGGCTTCAGGCCAGTGCAACTGGTATCTCTCCATCTCCTCAACTGGTAACTTGCCTTTCTCTTTCCTCCTTCTATCTTCATCTCCTTCACTCCTTTTCTTTCCCCCATTCAAGTTTTCTCCTCTCGTCCAATTAGCTATTTCTGTTTTTTTCTTTGTCCCTTTCTCTGCCCTCTGCTTCACCTGCCTCTTTTTTTTTTTTTGTCCCTAGCCACATCTCTTGCCCTTGGCTCACAGATTCTGTCAAGATTTTCCTTGTTGCTTTTATGCATATTATTCTGTGTCTTACTTCACATTGTCTTCTGGCCTGCCATTACTGCAATGTGTTTTATGAGCTGGTGTGAAGAGACATAACAGGCTGTGTGCAGCCTAGCCAAAAAAAATCTGCCCCAAACCAACCCAAAGATGCTGCAAGGTAGTTCCTTCCTTCCTGAGTGCCTATAAATTGATTTTCTCATTCCAGCATTGAATTCACATCTGAAATGGTGATAGCCTTTCTTCTAAAAAATGCTCAGCCACCTTCCAAACTTAATTGTGAGAAAGCCCTCACAGCTTTCAGTGAGGGTGAATTTCATGGTGTGATGACATGCCATGTTTATGTACTTTCTTTCAAATTTCTTCTCCTTGGCATGTATTGTGAAAAGTCTTGAGCAATAGATTCCTGTTCAGCTTCACCAAGCCACTCCTGAATTTATATATTTGCACCATATCACTTGGCCAACTTCTCCTTTCCCACTCCAAGAGCTGCCTGGAACGCTTCCTCACCTCCAAGCTCTCTTCTCTTACTCTGTTTTTTTTCCAACTGTGGACATTGGATATGTGAAATGTGGACATGCCTTGGTGTTGCTAACAGCATCGAAATGCCTTTTGTTTGGTTTGCTGCTCTATTCCCAGTAATGCCTCACCACCTGTTTGTCTTCTTGAGCACTGTACAGCATTAAGCTGATGTGTACCAAGAAATACCACTGGATTCCAACACCGCCTTCCTTAGCAGTAACAGTTGATTTGGAGGCCATCACTGTTTTAGCATCATTTCTGAAAGCACAATGGAAAAAATTAAAAATACAAAGTAGAAATCAGTGTACACTCTCTGAATTTTCTAACACTGAATTTTTCTGAAGTCACTGGATGTCATGAGATTCTGCTGCAATTCTCCCCCCATAGTTCTGATTTTAACTGCCTTGAACAGTTACATATCGTCAGTAAATATTGTTTTCAGTAATTATTTTTTTATCCAAAATAATTTATAAAGCTTTTGAACAATAGTGATCCTGTCATAGCTTTCATGGGACCATACTGAAAAACTTTCGTGATGGTGGAAGCTCTCCATTATTCCTCCATTTCTTGTTTTGTAACCATTCACAGGCAGGGAGCTTCTTTCTGACTGATCGTTTTCTTTACAAGAAGAACCTGTCAACATTCTTCAGGAATCTGAGGTGCAACGTCTCATCTTGATCACTCTTGTATACAAGGTCATTACACTTTTAGAGAATTATATTATTATATTTACAACTACCTGAAATAAGGTTGTAGTGAGGTGGGTGCCAGTCTCTTCTTTCAGGTAACAAGTGGCAGGACAAGCAGAAATAGCCTCAAGTTGCACCAGGAGAGGTTTAGATTAAATGTTAAGAAAAAAAAATGATGGGAAGGGTTATAAAGTGTTGGATCAGGCTGCCCAGGGAAGTGGTGGAGTCACCATACCTGAAAGTATTAAAAAAACATGTGGATACGGCACTAGAGGACATGGTTTAATGGTGAACATGCTGGTGGCCCCAGGTTGACAGTTGGACTTGATGACTTTAAAGGTCTTTTCCAAACTTAATGATTTTGTGATTCTACAGTGCATAGCATCCTTCAAGAAAAGTCAAACTGCCCCTCACTGTTCTTCAATACATACTATATTTATCCAGTGTCTACTTTTGGTGAGTTTTACTGTCTTTGTAGCTAATTTGTCTGGTGGAACAGTCTGTAGCTTCTCAGAGTTCCAAAAAAGTGGGAAGCTGTCACCTTCCACTCCTGTGACACCACTGACAATTCAAATGCTGGTTCAACAGTTTCCTACTTGGCTTTCTCCTGGGTAAAACCTGCTGACTTGTTAATGTTCAGTCCATTCACTTTCAATCTCTGATGCTGAGATGAGTATTTTTTAACATCACCCCAACAACAGAATTGTTACAATTCTGTATTTCTTTTAGCTAGTTATTCCCCACTCCTCATTTATCCAATTATTCCTCTGTATTCCATGTAGTTCTTTGGATTCTCTTTTGCTGCAATTTGTTGTATTGACATCAGACCTTTTCTCCAACACATTGAGGCTGCTTTGAATTCTGATCCTAGATCCCCAAATGCCTGTTTCTCTTTCAACCATGCCCTCATGCATGAGTTTTATAGTTCTGTCATCTGTCTTATTATTGAAAATATTGACCAGCTATTTCCAGGATACAGTCTGTGAAATGGTATTTAATGTCTCTCAACAGCAAATTAATGGCATTGCTATAACCATGGTCTTTCAACCATGTTCAAACTCACAGTTTCATCTCAACCATATTTCCCTTGTTTAGTTATGAAATATTAAAATCCTCACTCAAATCTACTTTTCCTCCTGCTTACACTAAGGCAGCCAGTTACGCTGTCAGACAGGACATTGGACTGGTTTGACGTCAATTATTGCAAAGATTCACACTGACTGAGCTTTATAATCTCATTATTCCCTGCGGGAGGAGCAGACAAATGGATCACTGGAGTTTGTCACAATTTATTTCCAGATGTCAAAACTCCAACTTCCTTCTTTTGTACCCTCCTTAAAACCAGGTGTTGTGTTCATCTTCACACTCTATTAGGGCCATCACCCATCTCTGAGGAGTCCTTGGAGGTGATGGCTCACAGCTCAGACTGTAGCAGCTGGTACCCCCAGTGCTCTTGGGGAAGTGCCTTTGTTGACTTAAAGACCTTCAGCTTTCTAAATATTCCTTAAAATGCCCTTCCCTGATCTGCACTGTGCTGATCTCTGCTTACAAGTTAACTTTTCTTCTGAGACTGGGTCAGACATGAAACCTTTCAGCATGTTCTGCATTGCCTCAATAGTTCTCCCCTTCCCTTCATCTGTTTCCCTTTTTCCCTTAGCAGAGCCCTGGCACCATGCCTGCTTCCTTCTCAGCTGGCAGGATGGACCTTCCCCTTCATCCAACTCTTTCTTTCCACATATATCACACAAAACCCAGCAAACACCTACCCATTGGATGCAACTCCTGCCACATAAAGGAACTTCCATTTTTGCAATATCAGGTACAGTGTCAAGACCTCAGGTGGCAGACTTTTCCATTAATAATCAATATGTGCACATATGTTTCATTTTTTCACCTTATCAGTGTTTATGCCCAGGCAAAGAACAAAAGAAGTGCACATTTTAAAGGATGTCTCCTGCCTCTGTGTATTTGGCATTCTGAGACTGATCTATATTCAAGTAATTGTGGATTAAAATGGGGTTCTCGTTGAACTTTCTCTATCATTCAGAAAAAAGATGGTAGAAGAACTCAGAATCCTGCAATTTCTCAGGAATTTGTGATGTGAACATCAAAAATACTGCTATTTTCCCCTTCTTGTCCATAAATGTAACAATTTATAATAGCAGTGCATCACCTTTCTTCATTATCTTTAAACCTACTAATCATAAAGACCCGTGGCTCAACATAATTAGAAACAAAAAAGGGCTTGACAAATGCCAAAATAAAATACCTTTCATGATAAATTTTTCCCAGTTGTTAGAATCTTTTTACAGCTCACAACTTCGTAAGTCTCTCAATTTGAGTACAAATTAGTGAGTTTCTATCCTACATTATCCCTGGGAATTAATGTGTTACACAGTGGATCATGTCTGATGCAGTGCATGTTGTTGGATAAGAGCAGCTTCCTCCTGTTGCACGTTTGCTCTTTTCTCCCTCAGGTGTTGGGTGGTTTTTCTTCCATTTAGCTACCTCACTTTTCCTCTTCCTGCAAATCTCTTCTCTGGGGTCTGGACTACTTCTCAGTCTTCACCTGGACCTGCTGCACCCCCTGTCCACCAGCACCTCCTGATTGCTGAGAAGGTCTTCCCAATTCATTTGCAAGTCAAAGGCATGTTATGGGGGAACTTTCTGTGAACTCCCTGCTCCAAACCCTCTTTCCTTCCTTTAGGACACAGACTGGGAAGTTCTTCAGTGTAGCAAGGTTCATATGTCTCCAGGAGCTGGACATCATCTCTGTCCAGAACTACTCTGTGGTGAGGGGACACCATTACTCATGCAGGACTGCCCAGGCTGTCTGTGCCCCAGGAGTCCATCCACACAATGCTGAGACACTGTTTGAGCTGGATATCTTGTTTCCTCTCTGCTCCTTCTGACATCTTCCCTTCTGGCATTACCCAGTGTTTCCGCTCCCTCCCCACCTCTGCCTATCCAGCCTCTTTTCTCTTCAGTCTCACTCAGTGCATAAGCTTTGTTGCAGATCCAAGCTCCCTTTGTCTCTGCCCTACTTTTTCTCTGCAGAAACCTTCTGTAGGTTTATGCATGCAATCCACAGTTCCTTTTTGCCTCTCCCCCATCCCCTGACCCCGCATCCCCCCTCTGGTTTCTGCCTTTAACAGGACATTGATGTGGTATGAACCCAAGTCACTATCTGGTCATAAAACACAGGGAGAAGCAAAGCCTAGTCAAATATGTAGGCATTTAATAGGTATTTAATAAAACCTTTTCATTTGCCACAGCTCTTTATGGTACCCATACACCATGTCCTTCCTGCCAAGACTTTGTTCTCTGCAGGGACTTATGCTGTCTCTGCTGGCCTCTCCTGCCTTGCCCAGATGTAATTTGATGGGAAGACCAAGGACAATGCGGGTCCTGGCATTCCCCTGTCTGTCACCACATGAGGTCTGTGCAGCACAGCGGGTGCAGCATGGGAGGCACCACATGAGCTGTCCTACCCTGCTCACCCTGGGACAGGGAGCCCTGAGCTGAGCACCATGGCACAGCTGGCAGGGATGACGGACTTTCATCACTTTCCTTCCTCTGCAATTAAAAGTCCTACTGCAAGCTGATTCAGCAAGCTCCACACCCGCCATGGCCTTGCACCAGCAGTAGGAGAGACTGTGGATTGGCTGCACTGCAGCACAGTATGAGCTGCAGTGCTCATGTCTGACTAAAATAAGCACGTGGTGGTCTCAGAAGGCGCTGATGGGATTTCACTGTCTCTGCAGGAGAGAAAGGGTGGGGGTATCTCCTAAGCATGAGATAAGCAGAAAGGAAGAGTGTCCACTGGGTGTCTCAGCCCCAACTGCTGCTGCCAGGCTTCCTGGGGTCATGGACACCTCTGATCAGGGTGGGAGGTTTGGGGTGAGTTGCAGCTACATCCCCCTGCCAAAATATTGCTGGTGACACAAGCAAACAAAGTGACAAAGATTATGCCGTAGCCAAACATCAGCAATATTTCCTGAGTCAGGATCTGTTCTCACATCTCTTCTCCTACCTGCGATCCTCCATGCAAACCTAAGAACACCAAAAGTGATGGAGAGAGCAGACTGTCACAGAATTTAATGAAATCTGATAATAATAACATTAGCATGAGACCAGTCTGCAGAACCCACCAGTACTGTTCCTCAAGGATGTCACCCCTTGGACCCAGGAAAGACTGGCTGCATTAATTCAGCAACTTTCATTTTTCTCTTGAGGAAAACATATTGGCTCGTGCTTTTTCCTGAGGAACTGAAACTGTATCTTGATTTAACTCCTCAAGGAAGAAATGTTCTCAAGTCCTAATTTGATTATCCTACTAAGAGTGTAAAATAGGTCGCTGTCTACTACTGGTTGCCTTCCAGAGAGAAAAGAGAGTATGATTTATGGGTGGGCAATGTAGGCTGCAGAAGTAATTACAAACTAAAATGCTATGATGCATAATGACCTCTCTCACATTTGTTTTGGTTGCTTCCAAAAGCTCTTATTTCAAACATGAAGAATACTGTGGGGTTTCTGGTACACACTGCAAGTGTGGACCTGGCATTCCTCTGGCACATGTCCTGTGAAGCTGGGCATTTGGAAATGCCTGCTGGGACCTTCAGATGTCATAGATGCACTGTTTCTTCTGAAAATCAGACAATGTTAACCCTAACCCTGCAACCCTCTTTGCTCTGTTGGAGTGACTATAAGAGCCATAGGAAATATAATGCTTTAAAATGCAAAAAGAGTAACTGCTTTTTACCTTGTGTCTGTAGCAGTAGTGATCAAAATCTGGGTTTGCTGATTCTCTTCCCCACCTATCCTAAGCTTCAGCCACCTCATTGACTCCCAGCCCCAGCAAGCCTCAGACTGGGAGGCAGAGGCATCTCAAGATCCCTCGATGCAAAGCGTAGATCTGGGGGAATAGCAATGACTTTGAAGAGCTTGCATCACCCCAGCTGCCATCAGGGACCCGAGAGCTACTCTGGCAATGCACAGGGAGCACTGTGAATAAATTCCACTCTGCTCCAGTTGTTGCTTTTTCACAAAGCTTCTGTGAGCTTCATGAGACATGAAATGCCTTTTGGCATTGTAATTGCTAGGAGATAAATATTGACATTGGAGGTAGAGGCAGGGGGGGGAAGGTTGTTCATTATTCAGTACATTTTACCTCAGGAATGATTGTTGAGTTTTAAAGACAGCCTGTCACCCCAGCGAAAGCAGGAGCAACACTGTCACAGCCAGTTGTGCTGAGCAGTCTGTGAGCACGTCTGGGCTGAGTCCCCTGGGTGAGGCTGTCGACCACAAGCTCCCAGGGACAGCAGACGTGTGAGGGGAAGCCACAGCAGCTTTCCATCGATTCACAGCCCACACAGGCAGGGTAATGGGGCCCCATGATGGAGCTGCCACTGATCACTGAGCCGGCACAGGACTCCCCAGGAACCAGACCAGAAAAGCTATTTACTGAGTAGAAAGAAATAGGGCTTCAAATTGCAGTAACTAGGTAACAGGTGAAAATGCTTTTCTGCCACAGGAGGAGGCAGGAAAGTGGGAGAGGCTCATAACCACAAAACTGTTACAAGGGGAACAGGACTGGCAAAAAGAAGTTAAATACCTGAACCAAAGCTCAAATGAACAGAACCCTGCAGTGGATGGAGCACAGGGGACACTTTATGGTTTTTTGGGTGACATTTTATGCTTGCTTGTGACAGGGAAATAAAGTTCAGTTAGAGGAGACGGAGAAACATCTGGAGGAAATAAAAGGAAGCATCCAGGGTTGCCGAGTGCAGAGGATGGGGATGATTTGGCCATGAATCCTTGATGTCCATGCCTTGAAGTCTCCCTTGACAGGCAAAATAGGGCCAGCGCCACCATGAAGCATTAGATAAGACCTACAAAGGAAATGAAAATTAGAAATTGCAAGAATATGGCCTCCTTCATCCCTGTTAGAATACCAGCATTATTCCTGAACAGCCAAGAGTTTACTAGGGCACTTTAAAGTCATGTAAATCGGTCAGCTTGTTGCCAGAATCTGCTTATCCCCAAAACACGAGAAATTACTTCCTGACAGCCAGCGGATGAGAAGCAGGCAGCAGTGAGACATGTCAGCAAGGGCATATCAACAAGGTAGAAGACTCCAGAAAGTGCCTCTTGCATTTTCAAGTGTTTTGCTGTGTGACGCCCAGGTCCAAGCAGTGCCAAAGAAGCTGCTTCTTGTAATAACAACAGTGCTGCATGGCCCAAAGACTCCCCCAAACAGTGGTCTGTCTCTGGGCTTATTCCCAGCCGTCCTCTGGAAGCACTGAGCAGATTCTGGAGAAAACAATCCTACTCAGACAGTGCTTCACTTCAGGGTGAGTCAATGTTGCAGCCCTGTCTGCCCACTCCTGACCTGGTGATCTGCTTGTCTGTGGCAGCAGAAAGGTGAATTTCCCTCCAACACTACTGGTTTTCAGAGTGTTCCCAGCCCAGAAAGGACCTGTTCTGCAAGGCCTGGGGTCTTCCACCTCACACCAAAGGCACGATGATGGTCCTCAGGTGGTGACAATCATCACTGCAAAAGGAGCTTTGCCACTGTAGATCTCTACAGAGGGGGTTGAAATGTATGCTAATGGACAAAATATTTGTTACAGAGAAATGCTATGTTTTTTTCCTGTTAATTAACGGTGAGTTAGAACTGTTAAATGTTTAAAATGTTACTTTTGCTCAAGCTAGCACTTACATTGCCAAAAGCAACACTCTTTCCTTTAATGATTAAAGCAAGTATTAGGAAAGACCTGTGAGGACCTTTCTTGACAGCCAGCTGGAAGATGGTGTGAAACCAGAAACAATTTTCACAGGCTTTTTTCTGTTTTTTCCCCCATAATACTTTGAAAATATTTTCTTCTCATGAACATACCTGATTGCCTCAGTTCTGTAGATGTAATGGCTCTGCCCCTGCTGGCAGAGGCCCCTGGCAGCACATCCTGTCTCCAAAGCTCCTAGCGGTGCCAGCCAAGGCTGGGGAGGTGGGCGGTGAGCTGCTTGCCTGGGTCCTTTGCCAGGCAGTCAAAAACAGGGACATCCCACCTTGCAAAAATCATCACTCTCCTCCTTTTGCCCTAACCCAGCTGCGAGCCCCAGCATCCCCATCCTCCCCACTCTCTGCCATGCCCAGCCTGACACCGGCCTTTGGTGTCAAAATAAAGTAAGCACCACTTCTCCCATGTGACAGAAGGTAACACTGCAGGGATCTGCTGCTTTGCCTGCCCATGTCCCCCTGTCTCATCTCTCCCTTTCCCCCTTGTTTCCCTGCAGCCGGCCGCAGCGGCAGAGACGGGAGGCGCACGGCGAGGCGCACAAGCAAGGCAGGTAGGCCAGACCCTCGGGCGGCTGCTGCTGGCCCAGTCCTGCTGGCCACATCTCCACAGCTGGGCTGAGCACGGGGAGGGGGCACCACTCGGATATGGCAGTCATCTTTGGGTAGGAGTCATGCCATTAGCAGGATCCCGCAGGCCCCAGAGGAAGCCTCATTGCCTGACACCCTTATGGAGGTGAGGTGTGATGCCACGGCCGTTTGCCACATCCCCTCAGGCTTCACGTGGTGCTGATGCACAGTTTGTGTTGTCTGTGCTGTATGAGCGGCCACCGTCCCTCCAAGGATCCCTTCTGCAGAGTTGAGCCCCTTCCACGTGCTCTCCATCATACCACTCACCCTTCCCACTGCCACTGGCAGGGAGAAAGCACCTTTCTGAGCACAGTCAAACCTGCTCACAAATGTTTGCTTTGCCAGTGCCTTGCTAACATTGCTCCTCTCTCTCAGATAGGCATAAACCTTCCCCAGTGTCCACTCACAGGTCTTTCCGAGGCTGAATTAAACCTAAAGCAGAAGCAAGGGCCACCTTTTAAAATGCCCAAGGGATAATTCATGACTAGAACTCACTGATGGAGGCAGACAGCTCACCCCTTCCAGAAATTATTTAACTGAGGCTAAGCATCTTTCTGAGATACTTTGTAGTCCAGATAAAGCTCTGGGTTTGAGAGAGGTGCTGGTGATAGCACCCCTGGCCTCTATTTGAGATTGTTGTATTGGCTTCTTGTGGTACAACTGCCCATGTCTGTGAGAAATACAGCACGGCTCAGCAGTCTCATTTAGGAGAAACTTTATCTCACAAACATATTCCTCATCAAGTTTCTTTGTCAACCTCTTTTCCTTTAATCTCTTTCTTACTTGTCTTGTGTGTATTGAGACAAGTGCCTCTCTGAGTGTGCCATCTTCTCTAGAATCAAGAACCAGCCAAACCTTTCCTCCTTTTTTGAGCCCTCCAGCCACCCAAGTGGATGGCATGCAGCTGGCTCTGAGGGAAGCAAAAGCTTCACCTACACAAGGGAGCAACCAAGAGCTGCTGCCAACACCATCCCAGCCAAAGCACTGGGTGCTGAACAGCAGTTTGCATCCTGGATGAGGAAGGGGATCAGAGCCTCCCCTGTCCAGCATTCGGTGCAATTCCAGCTTCTGGAATTACCCTCCCAGGCTCTTTAATGCTCAGAGACCTCCCAGGTCTGTAATGCTCCTTTTTATCCTTGATGGAAATCTGGGGCAGAAGCTAATAATTTTATCCCAAGTTAGGGGATGGCCTGCCTCCTGGCCTGGTTCCCAGACTATCTCCATTTTGTTCCTGGGCACCAGCCAGTAGCTTATTTGATATATTGTTTCCCTAATTCCTGGCCTCACACTCCATCATAACTCAATGTCAGGAATGCCTCCTCCTCTCCACTTATCCCACATACTATTCCTGCAGTCCACAGTTTTTAATTACTGTCCCCAAACTGCTGTAAGCAGAGATAATTTTGTAGGGACAAAAAGTTACCAGACGTTTTCCCAGTGTCAGAATTATCACCAGTGCCTAAGCTGTATCCTGAGTGCAGAAATCAGTTTTTAATAACATGCTGTCAACCACAGGCAGACTCCGCAGGCAATCACAGAGTCATAGTCTAAGGGGTGAATGTTCTGAGGAGTAAATGGAGTGAAATGAGCAGGCACTGCTCAGGGCTCACAGCTGTGCTTCTCTCCTCCTGACAGCCCAATCTTAAAACGAAGCCCTGACATCACCAAATCTCCCCTGACGAAGTCAGAGCAGCTGCTGCGAATAGATGATCACGACTTCAGCATGAGACCAGGTTTTGGAGGTATGAAATGTGCTAATTTGTCACTGTACCTGTTTTTCACTGTCCCTTCTTTATACTGTAACATGGTGAGGAGGCAGTTTGTCAATCAGAGCCTTTTCTGCCTCTAATTTTTGTTATTTTGAGTTGTGAATTCATGGCACAATCAGGGGAACAGAGGTGAGTGAAATAGCCTTCAGGAAAGAAAAAAGTGTAGTCAAAAGCATGGAAATGTGATAACAGGCAATATAATATTCTTGGTATTCAGTGACACTTTCCACTGATAAAAATCTGCAAATACACCTTATGTTTATTCTTGGATGATGGGGAAATTCTAAGATCTTTGTCTTACTTGCCATGTGTGTGCATAATCAAATGATGTGCCACACTTACTTCAATTACTACCCAAAAGAAAATATTTTGACTGCCTGTGTTAATGCTTGCTCACAGTTTTGTGTCTGTGTGCTAGAGCAACCTAAGCTTTCAGGGAAATGGAGGAAGGAGAACACGTTTTCTTTCAGGCCATCGGATTAGAGAATGTTGTAATTTATCTACCCTTTCTGGCTGACAGATGGTCATTCAAATCCAGGATACCATTATATACTCTGATGAAAGAAGATTTTATCGCTAAATGCTCAATATACCAAATACCAGCATGTTCAATTAATTTAAAAACATTTCAGATTCATAGCAGTTCACTAATATGAGCATTATTTCTCTTGACAGCTCTCCTGGACTGTAATTGCCAGAGGTATATGAGGGCCTAGTCAAAGCCTGGAGGAGGGGAATAAAGATCAGAATCCCTATTACGTGGGGTCACACTCACATCCTTCCCGTCGGGAGCCCCAGGCTCAGTGGCACATGTCTGTGTCCTGTAATGCATCCCCTTCTGTCAGCCTCTCTTTTCCACAGCTGAGCACTGAGTCTTGTGAAAGTCAAATACACAGAGTAGCTGTCATGGATGTTATTAGCCTGTGAGGGGACTAGAAGTTAAGGAAAAATTTGGAGTAAGTCTCCCACGTTCCTGTAGTTGTGCCACCTCTGCTCCCTGTGCATGGATGCTCTGCCAAGCATCTGTCTCATCAGTCCTGGACTCAAGCACCAAAGCTAAAAACAATTAAAGTTGCTTTTAAATTTTGAAGGGACACGTGTAGGGTGACACAATAAAAAGAGAAAGTCATTATTAGGTCAGTCTTATTTGTGACTTTAATTGTTATCAGGAGATTTTTGTTATGAATTCCAATCACTTGTACTTTCTGTTGGTTTACTGTTGATTCTGTTTCAGACTGAGCATCTCTTTCTAGCTCTAAGACAGTAAAGCCAGAGAATTACTTTGTCTAAGTAGGTCTGTACCTTTTCAACTCTTCCTTTTTTTCCGCCAGGCCCTGCAATTCCAGTTGGGGTGGATGTCCAAGTTGAAAGTCTGGACAGCATTTCTGAGGTGGACATGGTAAGAGTCACAAATGGGACCTCTGGAGACCAAACCTCTGCTGAGAGCAGGGCCAGTCACAGCAGGCTACCTGGGTTTGTGTCCTTGAGGTTTGAATACTGCCAAGGACAAACATTTCACAGCTTTTAGAGACAGATTCAGGTTTGATCTGAATCTGCCAACAATTGCTTCTGTTGACCTCATGTTACCCTTTCATGTCCCTTGAAGCAGAAGTAAGAAATCTGTGACAGAAGCCTGTTTGTTGCAGGACTTCACCATGACACTCTATCTGAGGCACTACTGGAAAGATGAGAGGCTGTCCTTCCCCAGCACCAACAACCAAAGCATGACCTTTGATGGCAGACTGGTGAAGAAGATCTGGGTCCCCGACATGTTCTTCGTGCACTCCAAGCGTTCCTTCATCCACGACACCACCACAGACAATGTCATGCTGCGGGTCCAGCCAGATGGGAAGGTACTTTATAGCCTCAGGTAAAGCTGCATTCAGTCAATGCAAGCTATTAGTGGAATGAGAAAGTGGTTTAATTGATTCCTGTGTTGTGTTTTTGCATGACTTCATACAAAAAAAACCATAAAAAAGAATGAATGTGCTGACTATCCACAGACATCTGAGTGCCTGTGGGAGTTCATTGAAGTGCCTGTTGCAAGAAGCCAATTTCTGTGCAATGTGTGCATGGTTAGCCCCCGTTCCTGTTGGGAAGCTGCAGTCAGACATGGCAGTCCCTGGGGGCAGCTCAGCAGGGACCAGCAGGCTGCTATCCCCACGGCAACCTGCTGAAGAGGCAGGGTGCATTCTAAGTGAAAGGGCAATGTCTGGTAATAAAGAGAAGTCCAGGGCAGCTATAGTTACCCACTTCATTATGCAACAAACTCTCTGGGCCTAGAAAAATGTGCAATTTCTATTCCTAAAGGCAATTATGAAGAAGTATAAATTACGCTGAGCGCAACTTTAGCTTTACAATAAGCAACGAAATATATGGAACATTCTTCAGCACATGAAATGACAAGCTTCAGAGCAAGGGCATATAGCTCCTGGGGACTTGTGTGTATGGTTAGAGCAACCCAAACACTTGGATTTGACTCTTCCTGCTTTTTGCTGACTTTTCATGTGAAAATCATGAAAGCTCCTTGAAGGAGACATTTTTGGTAAACATTGTTTTGTCTTCTAGCTTAAGGGGTGGTCCCTGTCCTGGCTTTCTCCCTTATTTTCCAAATGGTTGATCAGCTGACATAAGTCTGAATGTTATTAAACTGGGATTTTTTCTTACTTCTGAGAACTGACACTTTCATGCTTGGAGATGTTAAGTGAGGAGCATCTGTGTTGTGATTTGACCCCAGCTGGCAACTAAGCCCCATATAGCTGCTGGCTCACTCCCTCCTGGTGGGATGGAGAGGAGAATTGGAAAGGTAAAAGGGAAAAAAACCCATGTGGGTTGAGATAAAGGCAGTTTGATAGGTAAAGCAAAAGCCCCATGCACAGGCAAAATAAAACAAGGAATTCATTAACCACTTCCCATGGGCAGGCAGGTGTTCAGCATCCCCAGAAAAACAGGGCTCCATTGCACTTAACAGTGACTTAGGAACACAAATGCCTTTACTCCAAAGTTCCACCCCTTTCTTCTTTTTCCCCCACTTTATATGCTAAGTATGATGGCAGATGATGTGGAATGTCCTTTTGGTCAGTTGGGATCAGCTGTCTCCTCCGAAATCCCTGTGCACCCTTAGCCTCCTCCTCCCTGGTGGGGTGAGAAGCAGAAATGGCCTTGGTGCTGTGCAAACCCGCTCAGCAATAATGAAAATATCCCTGTGCTGTTAACACTGTTTTCTGGACAAATCCAAGACATATCCCCACACTAGCTACTGGGAAAAAATTAGCTCTATCCTGGACAAATCCAGCATGATCTGTCAATCTCCAAGAGAAAATAAAAGTTGTGCTTCTGTTTTACTTAGCTGCAGCTCCATCCAGTTAGTAAACAAGTATTGCCAAAGGACCCATAAAAACTTATTAGAGAGGAAATTTCTGTACAATATTCTGGTGCAAGAATGTCAGCATCATCTCCACACCAATGAAATAACAAAATAGCTGATAAACAACGTGTCAGTTGATAGATAATATGTTCTGAAGAACAAAAAGGAGGAGAATCTGACTGATAGGAGATCAGTATCAGCAAGACTCATAGATTTAACCAGTGAGGAAGTTGCAGAATGCACTGCTTGTGAAGGCTGTGGAGGTCTTTAGGGAACGCTGGTAGTGGCAGAGGTGAAGCTGAGCCTGCCACAAGGTGAGGAGGTGACTTCTCAGCCTGCCGAGGTGTTTTATGATTCTAAAAAAGAAAGTCAAGCAAAGAAATCCTTGATTCCCTAGGGGGGACAAGAATTGGCAAGAATTCTTTTGTTCTTTGATATTTTTATCTTACTTTTCATTTGAATTCACAGCCTGAACAGTGTCTACCTTCTCATTATCAAAGTTTTTTCTTCACTCAGCGTATTAGACAAGGTTCAGATGCTCTTTAGGCCTTTGCAAAGTTTGGTCAGGTCCTTAATACAATAGAAAAGGACAATAATATGACATAATGTTCAGCTATAGCATGCATGCCTAGGTACTCTTTCATTTAGCTGCCAATCATCTTCATTGCTAGCATTTATTGTTATCTAAAGAAAATGGGAACAGGAAAATATCTAACTACTCAGATCCTGCCATGCACAGTCTTGTGCTTAAACAATTGCCCTGTACAAAATGGTGATGAATGTCTTCAATAGCAAATTGAGACAGTTTCAGTATTTTATTCAGTGGTGACTGCAGGTTGCAGTGCTTTGTGAATGCTGGGGAAGGACAAAGGCTCCCTTTAAGAGAGAACAAGTCCTTACTGCCTCTTTGCCTTTGCTGAATGCCTTTCCTGTAGATTAGATTTTTCCCTCCTGCCTTTTTAGGGTTGTTTGCCAGTTGTTCTCGTCTTGCAAACCCCCGTAGACCTCACTGGCACCTAAACCTCTATCTGAGCACTTTGACTCAAAGGCTAAATCCAGATAGAAAAGCAGCATCAGACAAAACCCATTCATGCAGAAGAACTACTAACATAAGGGATTGCACTGTTTTTATCATCATTTGACTGAAGTCTGTCTACCATTAACCCTTCTATAACTCATTAATTCTTTCCCCATTATGATTTGTACTTTTATTTTCATTTACTTCCCTGGAGTTCAAACCAGTCGAGTCATGATTTATGGATGCTTCAGATTCAAACACAAAATTACGCTATAAAAACCGTGATAATCAGTCTATAGCAAGACAAGAGCTTTGGATTGATGGGCCAGAGCATTTCGGCGGTCCCTGTTGCATTTCCAGCTCCAGCCCTAACTCGAGGCGCTGCCTGTGCCCTCTGGTGGCTGATTCCCGTGTGTGATCGCCGGGTTTTCCCTGAGTAGCTGCAACTTCATGGTGTGCACAGGAAATTACCGGCATCTCCCATGGCTTCGAAAAATGGAAATTGTTTTATGGTACAAAGCATCTGTTTAAAGGACAGATGTCTGCAGAGATATGTTTGCTGGTGTCCTCTCTGCCCCTTCCCATTTTCTTCTCCGATATTTTGCCATCTAGTAGCAATTTGTAATGGCCTAACTTCGTAGTCACCTTTTCTAACAGCAGTTTGCTGAGAGGAAGAAATGCTTTTAACTAAAGTGAAATGGCTTTAGCTAAATGGAAGGAATTTATTTTCAGTTGATTGGTACCAGCTGTAGCTGTTTAAGAAAAGACCAAACTCACAGCTTTAATATTTTTCAATCAATTTTCAATTCAATATTTTTCAATAAGAAGACAAGTTTTTAATGGCGTGGTTTTTATTATTCCTAGAGTGACAGTAACAGCAATGTGCAACATGGATTTTAGTCGCTTTCCCCTGGACACACAGACATGTTCCCTGGAGATTGAAAGCTGTAAGTAAAATGGAGGTGTAGCAGAGCCAAGTGCTGCACCCAAACTGTGTTACACCAATTATTAATTATACCAATAATTAAACTGCTGCTACATTCGTGGGAGCTCTAATCAAGGACATCAGATTTTGACACTAAGAAAAACTCCCTGCCCATATTTTTTCAATGGAATGAGATGGTGTTTGCAACAATAGTATTTTTGAACACCAGCTGGGAGCACTGTCTTGCCAGTGGCCCTGAATGCCAGCCAGGCTGGCCCCCTGCCACCCACCCCCGAGGATCTGGGCCACTTGCCTGCAGGTCAGCAGTCTCCACGAGCACCCTCTTGCCCAGGTGCCCTCACACTCCTGGAGAAATGGCCCTGCACCCTTCACAGGCACCATCTGCTCACCCATGGGGCAATGACATTAATTGCCTTCCTCTTATGCTTCTTAGTCCTATTTGAGATAAACCCAGTTTATGCCCATTGTCCCATGTATGATGTACACATGAATTGGCTGGATTTCATATAGCAACATTTTAAACTTTTGGCTTTCTCAAGTTATTTTCTTCTCCTTCTTAAGATTGCAATAAGAAATTACAATCTTAATTCTGTTTTAATACATTCATATATAATTTTTTTTCTCCCTTCTGAAAAGAGCTGCTACTAAACCTATCTGAAGGGATTAACATTACTTTTATTTCCACGTGTATTAAAAAAACAAGTAATGTTCATGTGTGCATCATAAGCAGAAAGTTTAGCCAAGGGTTTTTCCTCCTGCATGCCTCAGACAATTGACAGTTTGTTCCTCCTTTCACCCCAAGCAGGTTCTTTCTGCTGAGGCTCCTTTTCTTTGCTTCTGATGTTAGGAGTTTACAAGAGTTAGTTTTTCAAGTTCTAATGTGGTGGGTTACCTGACACACATGTTATGTGTGTGAAACTATGAACAGAGAAACAGGAGGGTTTACAAAATGTACTAAGCATCAGGCATGAGGGCTGTGACAATGAGCTAGTCCACTTCTTGCCACAACCATACCCACCACCTAGGTGGGTGGTATGTAGGCTTTTGGGCATTTGACCTTTTCATCTGGGAGCATTGAGGTAGCCAGGAAGGCTGTGTGGACACACTCTGGGCTGTGGGGAGGGTAGGAGTTGGCTTAGTGCACTATCCTGAGTTTGCTCTGCTCCCATAGATGCCTACACTGAAGATGACCTTATGCTCTACTGGAAGAATGGGAATGACTCCCTAAAAACAGATGAGAGGATATCACTGTCCCAATTCCTGATTCAGGAGTTTCACACCACCACAAAGCTTGCCTTTTACAGCAGCACAGGTGGGTAACCAGAGCCGCTGCCAGAGAGGGGGCTGGGGGAGGAAGGGGTGCAAAGTGTCTCTTTTGACCTTGGCCATGGAGGATTGCCCACTGGGAGTTCTCTCTGAGGCCCATCAGACCCACCTTTCTTCTACACCAAGGTGGCTATTCCTGCCACAGACTTCCAGTTTAATGGTAATGTAGTCTGGAAAGACAGTTCTTTTTCAAGATCACACCAAGTCTTAACATGAATTCAACTCCCTGTTTGCATAGGCTATATTCTCTAGAAGATATCAGCCCAAGAGATGCTTTGACTTGGATAGTTGGTTCAGTATGGAGTTTTTTCAGCAAATTGCAATGATCTGCAGCCATTAACTGTGCTTTTGTAAAAGAAAATTAGTCACTTTTCCCCTGATGCAACATCACCTTAAGTGAAGGCCGTTTGATGTTGGTGTAACCTCTCTTTTTCATTCTCTGTTACACAGGGTGGTACAATCGCCTCTATATAAATTTCACTTTACGCCGACACATCTTCTTCTTCTTGCTCCAAACCTACTTCCCTGCCACTCTCATGGTCATGTTGTCCTGGGTGTCCTTCTGGATCGACCGACGAGCAGTTCCTGCCAGAGTCCCATTAGGTAAAAACAATGTGGAAGTCAGCAAAATTTTGGTTTGTTGAGTTTTGCTAGAGGAGTGAGGGTGGAGGTAACACAGATGAGCTGTGCCATGCCATTTACCTTGTTAAATGGGTTTGCACCGCAATGTGAGGAATGCAGCTTCCACTTTTGCAGCATCTTTCACAGAGGTGAAGCCATATGTCACAGGAGTTACCATAGGAACAGAACTATGATATGGACATGAATCTTCTTCTGAAGTGGATGCTTTGTCCTCAGCAAAGTGCTGTTTGTATTTTTTGCAGATTCTGAGCTCAAGCTTGCTCCCTTTTATTCCAGGCAAGACGCTTCGGGATTTTACTTATTTTTAAAATCATAATCCTCAGTGGAGAGGATATATAGATATATAATAGAGATGGCAATAGGGCAGTTTTTCATGCCTTAATTTAGAAACAGCACCCACTGCCTTGAGACATCATTAAAAGAAGCATAAGGGTTTGGGCTACAGCTTTTCCAAAGATGTAGGCACTGCCTTAGCAATATCTTTAGCACCTGGATACTCCTGTGAATTCAGTCCTTCATGCTTATATACATAATTTCAACTTCCAAAGTAATCACAGATGTGACATGAGTAGCCCCTGAAATGAAAGGGCCGCAGAGAGGCTCTCTCAGAGCCAGGGTAACACTGAACTACAGGGGCCCTGGCCCTTGCTCATGTGCTCTTTGAGCTCACCCAGGGGTTGATGTGGGACAGCACTGCCCTGTGGGGCCCCATTATTCCCAGCCTTTGCTGCAGTGAAGGCACAGACCAGGTATGAGAGTCAGCTGGTGACTTCTGTGACTTCCCATGGAGAAGGACTTCCCAGGAGATATCCAGCATACTGAAAATACAGGGGAAACTGGTGAAAGCAGCAGCTTTGCTTGTGTCTATGCTGTGAAAGGGTGGTACTAGAAGCTGATACTCAGAACTGTGGAGTCTCAAGAGTATCTTGAGTTGGAGTGGACCCAGAAGGATCATTGAGTTCGAGTTCATGTACTTGTACCCCCCAAGGGACTGTCCTGAGCCTGGAATGGGGTGCAGCCAGCACAGAGTCAAAGCGCTGGTGCCTGATCATGGGGTGGGAGAGGCTGGTGGTGTGATGAGGAACCAGATTAGCAACACTCTGAAACCAGAATGAGAGCTGTGCTCACCAAATAGACAAGAAAACTCCAGTTACAAGTCAGGGCTGCCTGAACCCTCCTCAGACAGTGAAACCCATTGCCCAAACATGAAAAAAAATATTGCAAGGTAAATTCAGGTGTCAGGAAATTGTAACAATTGTAGCTGTATTTTTGATGAAGAGTCCTGGTTTGAAAGCATCTTATGGTCTCTCTGCTGGTGTATTCCCAGGGATAACCACTGTGCTGACCATGTCCACGATCATCACTGGGGTGAATGCCTCCATGCCTCGTGTTTCCTACATCAAAGCAGTGGACATCTACCTGTGGGTCAGCTTTGTGTTTGTCTTCCTCTCGGTGTTGGAATACGCGGCTGTGAATTACCTGACGACGGTGCAAGAGCGGAAGGAGAGGAAGCTGCGGGACAAGGTGAGGTTTTCTATCTCCAATTCTGCTTTATTGCCCCTGGGAAAGGGTGTGGAAAAAGTCTGAAAATGTTCAAAGCTTTGCAACTGCCGTGTGCTGCTCTCAGCTGCCTGGGGAAAATGCAGTGCATGCAAAAAGACAGCAGCAGTGAGGCACTGCCGGTTATAAAGATTTGCCACACACAACCCACGCCCAAGCTCACTGCTCTTTCTTTAGAGTCTGAGGATGCTAACTCCCTCTATGTACAGTCCTCCACTGCCTGTATAGATGGGATAAGTTTGGGGATTTTACCTTTCAATGGTTTTTTATACTGAAGATTCAAACCTGTGAATAGGATCAGTTGCATACCGCATTTTGGGTTTCAGATGACATGGCAGATATCCCCCCAATTTTGTCTATGCACAGTCTAAACTTACACCGTGATCCCAATTTCCCCCTTCTGCTCTCACTACATTAAATTTTAACTGAAATTTCAGCCTCTCTCCAAATACGGTAGGCCTCATACAGTCCTTCTCGTGGTTTCCCCATGTCCTCTTCTCTGATTTTCTCAGCTGCAAGGCTCAGGTCCAACCTTTATTTACACCCTGATACCTGTGCCTAAGCCAAAGGAGCTTTTCCACAGACAGCCCTATTCTCTCCCTGATTGCACCTGTGCCTTGAAGGCATGAAAAGGGAGATGCAAAAGCTGCTGTCCAGCCCCACTCTCTTGTTTTCCCTTTTGCGTCCCCGCAGCCCGAATTCCCCAGGCCTTCCCCCTCCTCAGTGGGATGGAAGGAGGACAGGGCTGCCTGTGTAGAGGTGGGCACAGCTCAGAAGGGAGATGAAAAAGCTGCTGTCCAGCCCCACTCTCTTGTTTTCCCTTTTGCGTCCCCGCAGCCCGAATTCCCCAGGCCTTCCCCCTCCTCAGTGGGATGGAAGGAGGACAGGGCTGCCTGTGTAGAGGTGGGCACAGCTCAGCGCTGCCCTTGCTTGTGCCCACAGCCCGCCTGTGCGTGCAGCCTGCCTCAGCCGCGGGCCATGATGGTGGACGGCAGCTACAACGACGGCGACGTGAACGAGCTGGGGCACTTCATGGCCGAGAACGGGGACAAAGCAGAGCGGATGATGGTGCAGCTGGCGCTGGGCTCCGAGAGGGGCTCGGCCAGGAGGAAAAACCCCAGATACGGCAGCATGCGCATCGACACCCACGCCATCGACAAGTACTCCAGGATAATATTCCCTGGGGCGTACATTCTGTTTAATTTGATATACTGGTCCATTTTTTCATAAGTATTCGTAACTTCTGTAGTCACAGAGCGTTGTGACGTTAAATGACAGTACGGTCTCATAGGCTAACGGAAAGAAAATAGAGAATTGTTTTAATTGGAAGGAAGATTGATTTTTTTTTTCAGGATTTTTTTTTTATTATTAGAGGCAACTCATCTGTGGCATAAATAATTGTGCAAGTTTCACATGTCAGAAAAATCTAGGATATACAATCTAAAATTTTGTACTTATTTAAAGATGTGCTATGTTCCTTCTTGTGCCTCACAGGCCACTGTAAACTATTTTAACAAGTGACTATAATTGCCAGTTTCTTATATATGGTGCATCCTCCATTTTGTGCCCCTGAAATCCCAATTCTCTGAGTGCATGCATACATCTCTCAACTCAGCAAACTGACCACATTCAATACCAACAAATACAAGAATATGCAAATACTTGCATGTTTGCAGGATGAGGTCAGAAATGCTAATTACAAACACAAAATATCCAGTACCAGGAAACACTTTAGCAAGGTTATTGATGGCTACAGCTTGCTTTCACAGCTTAATGCATGACTCATTAGCAGTACTGCACTGACAGGTCTGCGTGGGAATACTTTCAGACTTGTGCTTTGTCTTAATTATATTTAAAACAAGGAAATATTTCCAAACTAGTTTTGACTAACTTTATAGAATATGACTTGCAATGTACATTTAATAAGGAGTGAACAGAAGTCAGACTTCCTGCAATGCTAACCAAATCCTCTGGGAAACACAGGAGCCCTCCTTGGATCTGCTTCTTTGGTTCACTGGGAATTTTGCTCTTGAGTTTTCTGGAAATGGGTTTCTCTACCAGATGATCCAGTGAAGACAAACAGTTGTCTATGAAAAAAAACCCTGAACTGTTTCAGGAGAAGCCTCTTTCCTCTGATATAGTCTGGACATTACCAGTCTGTACAAGCCTGAAAACCTGTTGCAGCCTGTAAAGCCGGCAGTAATTGTCCTCGCTCCCAGAAAAATCCAGGTTGATCTGTTTTTAGTAAAAGCATGATAGAAAGGTGCTCAACAGCTGACAAAGCAGTAGTAAGGACTTTATATTTGAGTTACAAGAGATACCATGCCAAAAGCTTTGTCATTAATTAAGAAAACAGCTTCCAACATAAGCCAGCAGCTTCACTGCAGACACAGGTACAACTAACAGACTCTGCTTTCCTGCTGCATCCATTGCCCCAGCATCCTGCAGCCCACCATGCCCTCAGAGAAGGCAGAGCAAGGGCATGGAGCTGGGGGCACTTGGCACTAAGTCCCAACTCCCCAACACAGTGTCTGCAGAGCAGCCAGTCAGTGTGAATACTCCATATGGAAAAGGCAGAATCTGTATTGCAGAAGTGATGAAATAGTTCAGGAAAACAAGAATCAGTTGAATGGAAACAGGGGCCTTTACACCACCAGCAGCACCAAAGGTGTCTCAGAATTATGGTCATTCCGTTGTTCTGCTGCCACGTTATACACCTGTGTTCACAAAGCTACCTGAGGGTTTGCATTCACAGGACTTTAAACAGACACATGCTTTTGCACAAAATTGCAGAGTTCATTATTCCCTGCACAGCAGATAATGTTGTGTTTTACAGGTGGAACTGCTCTGAGCATCAGACCAAAGCAGTTGTGACTCCAAAAGGAGAGTGAATCTTCTTACATGACAGCTGCCCTGGCCTGCCTGTTCTGCCCCTCTACCATTAGACATGTGACACAGACATTGCAGTTGTTTGAACACATAAATGTTCTGTAAACAGCATTTCTGTCAACTGCTAAAATCATGACCTGAAAAACTACCTACAGTCATCTTGCACTTACAGCCTACACTCCATAGGTAAGGCAGTAAAATCACAAAAGCTAAAAATTATTGAAAGACACACCTGTGCATAAGATAATTTTACTACTTATTTCTACAAGGTTTTTTTTCACATGCACATCCAATCATAGCTTCATTTTATCAATTCTCCTTCATATCATATTGTTCTCCTGTAAGTTTTTTCAAGATATTTAAAGAAATAATTTTTTTTTTTTTTTTAAATCATAAACATTTCAGTCAAATGAAAGTAGAAAGGTCACTCTGGAAAAAGCAGATGAAATGCAGGCCACCAGGTTTGCCCATCCCTACCTTATTCCTTGTTCTGATGGCACCTTCTCCCACAACTTGCTCCAAGATTTCTTGGGCAAACTTGCACAGGAATGTATTTAGATTCTCAGTATTGCAAGAATCCATTTATTTCTACAACTTAAGAAAAGCATGAACAGGAGTGCCAGATTTTATAGTAAGCTCTTCAGCTTCATAAGAAGCTTAATGTTATGTAGTTTGCTGCAGTACAGTACATTCCTTTATAGACTCATTAATCTCATACCACATACATTATTTGGCATCTGATCAGTATATTAAGGGAGATTTTGAAGATACAAATGGGAGCTGGACTTTTGGATGCCCTGGCTTTCAGTGGGAACCTGGTTTCTAACTTCCCATGCGATTTTTCAAAATTTCCCTTGCAGCACAACTCCCTAAACTGATTCCCCAACCTCAGTGTTTGGATTTACACTGTTAATTTACTTGTGTTTTATTTGGGAAACTCTAGTGCCTTTTCAGTCTTATATAAATGTGTACATAGATGTATTCTATAAGTACAGGATATGTCATATACAGTGTTTGCTATCAACAACTGTACTCATTAAATATATTTACATACACATTTTTTTTGCTTTTAACCTTTCAGTGTATGGTTTTTGCATGCAGTCATGAACACTCTGCTCCTTTCCATTTCCACAGTAAATCAGAGAGATTTGTTTGCTTTTGTTTATTTCTAGCAACACTCAAAATCACAATAAAACTTCACATTTGTACAGCATTGTGTGTTTTCTACCTTCAAAAGATTGATCTCCATGAGTTCATACGTGTATGTAAGACCTTTTTGCTCAGGACCTGATCCAGATGAATACAGATGTCCTTAAATCTGGTTATGCTGGTAGGGCTGGTGAGCCCCAGGGTTAGACAGGCAGGGCTCTGATAAGAAGCCTGCATGCAAACTCCAGATCAGCATGATGATGACACTAAGCTTTCTACCCCAGACTGTGAATGTTGCACTCTTCATTCTTCTTGCAATTTCTTGGAGTTGAAGCCAAAGGCCAGCCTGGAGTGATGCTGTTTTCAGAAGGCAGAGCGGTGTGTATTGTGGATAGTCTCAGGTACTGCCTGGGAGCACACCTGGGTGAAGGGCTTTGGAGGCTGAAGCCTTTGGCAGTCTTTAAGGATGATGGTAATTACTGATAGGATGCAGCAGCAAGGAGGCAAACTTCAGTCTGCAACTGAGAAGCTGTAGATTTTGCAGCCCTGGGAGTGTTCAAGGCCAGGTTGAGTAGGAAAAGAAATGATGAGTCTGTGAGTAGTGAGAAGACAAAGATCTAGATGCTCTTTTAAGCTCCCTTCCAACCCAAACTATTCTATGACTCTCTGAAACTCTAGAGCTATCATAAACAACAGCACCAGAGAAATGGCTGATCACAGTATCCTCAACCATGTGGACAACTTCCCTAGGACTGAAGCATTTGCCTTCTCTATTTTTAAATAAGGACATTCACATGCAGTTGTAGCTTGAGAAAAATCCTCAGTGAGTTTGTCAGATACTTTTGGCTTCCATTAGTGCCTAAAGGAATCTGAACCAGCAGCAATCTTACCCAACTTTGGCTTAATAGGGTTTGGGAAGAACACTTATGCAGGATGCACTTTTGCTCCCTAGTAAAAACAAAATATGGGTGGCAGCAGCAGTCAGCCAAACAGGGTGGTGGACAAAGGCTCTGTGGAGAGCTGCTACCTGCTGGATAAGGAAATTGCAAACTTCAGGGGGAGAAAATAAATAATGTAGAATAACTTGTTCCTTTTTATTTTAAAATTACTTACTACTAAACATTTTGCTCTAAATAAAAGTCTGTTCTAAGGAATGCTTGTTAGCAAGTTATCAGATTATTCAATGACTACTAGACTTACTTCAAGAGCTAATGTGTCATGACTGTTCCTATGAAGAAGAGTCCTGCTCCCTGTGACTGCAATGGGATCAGGTACAGAGCACTCAGTGGGGAGAAACAATTACAGAAACAGGATTCACAAGAACATTAACCTGCTTCCCATTTACTGGTTGAAGAAAGGCTGCTGGGCCCTTCTACACCAGGAACACAGCAGGCTGCAAGTCCTCTCCTTCAAATCTTTTTATAAAAAATAAACCCATCACATTTCATCTTTTATTTTTTTTACTTTTTGTGTTGCTTTAAACCAGGTGTATCTTTTACTCAAGTTCTAAGACAACAAATGAAGTCAAGATCACCTGATCGACTGCTGGTGATAATCCCACTTTAAACTGAAGGCTAGACCAGGTTTAACCTAAGACACCCCTCCCAAGCACCATTCCTATTATTCTATCAATTCCAGCATGTTTTAACAGTTAAAAGAGCCCTAAGATTAAAAAGAATAACATTAAATATTGTGTTTGAAAACATTAACTCTCACACAGGCAGACCACAATAGAAAGCTTAAAGCACTCTCACTCTTACATAATCATAACAAACTGGGGGGGGGAAGAAAAATCAAACGTGCTACTCAAAATCATGCAGCATCCCAATATTAAGCAAAGGACAAGAAAATTCAACACAACTAAACTGCTCTATTAATATCAAGTCATCTTTAATCAGTACTTCAATTCCATTTTAATTCCAGCAATGATTACAACAAAATGAAGACACACTTTTAATTCAGAGAAGTTTAATTAACTGATCTTGGATATGATGCAGCCAAGAAGTCTGGACAAAGAGCAATGAGAAAGCTGTGATGCACACCAGCTTGGAGGAAACACAACAACACAGCTTGTATTGCTATCACTGGGATCCAAGCACTCCATCTTAAAAACAGCAAAGCAACGAGTTAAGCAGTTCTTGCAGGAGGAAATAAAAAGCCACATGTGCTAAGAAAATTCATGAACTAGGCTGTTAACCCAGTACACTGTAGTGAGTTGCAATTGTGTCTGAGAACTGGCAAGGCAGACTGTAAATTAAAAGTTAAGGAGAAAGTTCCTTTCACAAACATTAGAAAAAAATTCAGTTGGATTTAGTACCCAACTTATTCTCCTGGAAATACCTATAGCTCAGAGTCCCACCTTCATCTGCTTCATGCATCCATCTGTGAAAACTGTCTGCTAATGGAAGCAAGGATACTGGTGTAAAATTAGAAGTGAATATAGAAATTAATAAATTCTGAATAGAATTTTAGAGTTTACCATTTAGAGACTGGTGTGCTAAAAAAAAGTTTCTGAAAGTCAGGTATTCTGACTTCCTAGGGAATACAGGTTGCCTGCCTTCTTTTCTGAAGATTACTGTAATACCTGTGCTTAGGAAAACATTCATCAGTAAGTTGCTTTCTCACTCCATCTGTCCACTGACTTCCCTTCTATGTGTTCAGAAGATCCTTTAACCAGTGAATTAAAAAACTCCTGACATGTTTGGCACACAGAACACCACCCAGATAAAATTTGCAATATTAATGTCTCTGGGAAGAAAAACAAGAATTAAACAGACTAACCACACAACCCACAGAAAGGACAACTAGAAAAACTTCACAGAGCTGCTGCTTAGGACATGGAACCAAAGAGGTTTGAGAAGCCAGTAACTGCACCAGCAATCCTCAGTGCAAGCTCCTCTGAGCTTACTAGAGGGGTTTGCATGCAACCAGTTATTGCTTCATGGTACCACACCTGTAACCTTGTGAGAAAGATTTCCACTGGTTTAGCTGAATTTATATACCTCCTTCAGATCAGTGAAACTAGTGCAACACCTCATGTGGACACCTGTATTGCCTCAGAGCAGAATTTTTCCTGCAGCAGCTTAAATTTAAACAAATAAACATTAAGTTGCTTTCCAATGTTGTGATCCATGACTTCTCCACGACTCCAAAATTTATTAGGAGGAAAATCAACCCAGATTGCATTTCCATACACACAGTTCTCCTCCATTGCTAGAAGCTACTTTTATCAAACCCAGTTTGATAAAATATATGTTTCCAAACATATCCCCTTCTCTCCAGTGAAACCAGCTCAGATTTTAAAGTCTCCATCTTTTCCTGAGAAAAGTGACTGACCAGGGATTTCAGAAATGCTTCAGAGATCAGATTCAGCCTATGATCACTGAATGAACAGTGCTTATTTTAGAACAAAAACCGTCCTACTTCCTCTATAAGGACTATTATTCTAGCAGTACATAGAAAATCACTGACAAGGGATCTAAACACTAGAATTTTATTGAACACTGCAAATTAAAGACAACATATTTGAGATCTCTGTATGAAATTCATCACCATATTAGACACAAACATTACAGCTAGATGAAATTTCACATTTTTGAAAGCAATTACACTATTTGCTTCTCCTAAAGTCCAAATGAACTAAAATAAAATCATCATTTCTTCAGCTATGTATTTATCCAGCCCCTACTGGGATTTAAATACAGCATCTCCATTAAGTCAACCCTACTGAGAGGGTTTTAATGCAGTTTAGTGTGATGCACACGCTCCTACACCAACACCAGATTCTTTTTTAGGTTCTACTGGATTTATTTGCTCCTCTTCTTTCAGCTTCACTTCTCTAAAGTCTTCCCTGATTTCTTCTAACAGACCTGGCTTGAAAATGACATCCAGTGCTGTCATTGCCAAAGCCTTTGCTGTGCGCAAGGCATAGAACTGAGCAGCCTGTGACCCTGCAGGAAGAAAAGTAAGAGGAATTTCAGGTTAGATTACCAATACTAAACCACTTGCTTACTGCATAATGCATATTCCATAAAATTAGATTTTTAAGTTTCAACTGCAAGAAAAGTTTCTTAAAAATCTACTTACATGAAGTATACCTGTTTCCCCATGCCTCAAAACATTTTTTCACATACAAGTGCTTAATTTTATGCTACTGATATAAACAACCAAGACTGAGAACAAGAAAATGAGTGTTCACATTATGCTCTTTAGAAAATGTGGAGTTTTATAAGCTAGCACTGTTACATTTCCAAAGTACTGTGTTTTAGAAGTAAAAATTACTTTTATCTTTCAGCTCATTTAGAAACCCTTCTGAATACACTTCAGGGACAATTTCTTTTGTCTGGATGGTATGTCAAGTCAGTCTTTTAGTACAAGGAGTGGTCATCCTTCCCATATATATGTAACCTTAAACAGAAACCCAGAAATTCTACATTTGTCAGCTTTTTCTGCAACTCTGCTATTAATGAAGTTAATTGTTTCAGGGCCCGTATTCAGCTCAGACCCCATCGTGCTTGACAAAAACATCCCTGTTTCTGTAAGGTATTCACAGGCAGCCAATTTCAGACCTAGTGCTTACACTTCTAAACATTGACTATATAGTAGTTTTAAATACCAGAGAAACATGGGAAAGCTTTAATTCTCTGTAATTTGAGAATTTTTAAATTTCTAAATTTGCTGTAGAGACGAGCCAGCAGGCAGTCTGAACAATGCACAAGGATTCCAAATATAAACCCCTAACCCTTTTCCCTTCCACTCACCTGCAGCTTCTGTGTACTGCTCAGTATGATTCAATGCATCAGAGCCAATATAAAAATAAGGATGAATCCCAGGGACCACAAATGTCACATTTCCAAAATCTGTGGAACCTAGAAGCAGCACAGAGATTTTCTTAATGAACAAGTGTTGGACAGTTTTGAATGCTGTAAGAAAATGCACGATAGCCATTATCTCCAGCCCGTATGTAAAATGGAATATCCTTTGCCCCACACACTACAATAAAAGCATTTCTAATGAATCATTATCCATATTTATATCTCCTGTCATCAAGGTGTTTCCCCTAACTAGCTATCTTCAGGTGATGCTCTCCAGTGTGCTTCTGATCAATGAGCAGTTACTGGACTGCAAGAAGATGTATCAGCATCTTCCTATTCCCTTTACTGTTAATTTTTTATCGAGTATCTCCTGAGAGTAAGCTATAAATTCAGAAATGACAAAAGCTGCAAACCTTGGAGTTTCAGGCAGTTCAATTATTTCTCTGTTAGGGCCCTAGAACCAGGCACAAGAATTTCTGCTTCTCACCAATATGCACATACTCAGCATTTGGTAGAGGACTGAAGTAGAAACTATTTGTATTTAAACAAAAACAGTTTGAGGATAACTATTTTTTTGCCCCATGTGTTTTGATTATTCTCAGTTATGGAAATCTTAACAGCACGAGCACTCTTGAAATAAAATCAGAACTAAACTCCAGACAAAATGCTAGTAGACAAAGGCCTGATAGCAATGCTGCAGATGTTAATGATAATATTTTCATGCCTGACTATCAGTTTCAGTATGTTATCTAGTGATAGTACCTACCTCACAGTGCTGCCTTGTCTATTGAATGATACCACCCCAAAGCAGTAGATCCTTCATAGTAAATCATCCAAGAGTCTCCAATTACATCCCAAATACCGTTTTTTTCCCCTTTTACCCAAACAGGCAATCCACTCATTCTTTGCTAAAACATTTCGAAGATGGAGAAATCAGCATACCAGTTATTGTGAAATTCAGATACCATAGAAGAATTGTTTCATAGCAGGGAAAAATAAGGATGACCAACTAAGATCTCAACTACCTTTTTTGGGGCCAGAGATACAAGAATTTGTTTCTTTAGCAATGGTGTATGAAATGACTATTCCAAAGATTTTCAATTAATGGTAACACATCAGGTAGCTTCCATATCATGATACTTCATGAAGAGAAGACATTGCTAATGCCTTAAGATTTAGTAATTAAATGATAGAAGAATACAGATTTTACTTGGAAGCATATAGTTAGTGAGTCCACAGAGCCTACATTATGAGGACAAGAGTTTCCTATTTGCTCTGCTTACAGATAATGGGAACAGCAAGGCTTGTCCAAAAACATCTTTTCCCATGAAAAGTACACATTTGAAGTACACATTTCAAGAAAACCCAACTCCTGGCACAGCGACAAGTTATTTTAATTTCCAGTAGTCTGCACTACTGATTCACTCTTTGGTCAATCTGGAAAGACAAACCAGAAGTTCTCCAGACTCAACCAAGGGTTCTAGACTTGCTTTTCTAAGTCCTAATACACAAACTGCTGGACTGACTGCCATTTTCCCTGCTCTCACTTAGTGAAACATTAGAAATTTCACTGCATCATAGATCTCAGTCATATAATTCCTCCTAAATGTATATCCATATCCAGTCTACTACCAGTTTACATGTCTATTACCAGTTTGCTGAATAGAAGGGATTTAAATTGAGTATTTTCTATTAACATGGAGAGCTAAAATCCAGGCAGCTTTTAATAAAAATGTGACAGCCAAATCTTCCCCTCTATCAGAAAAAATGCCACCCTTTAGTGGCAACAACCTAGAGGTATGTTTAGAACATCAGTGTTCCAGTGGCTTCCATACAAACATCTGAAATTCCATGCTTGCTAGACATGCACAGATTTGCCTTCCTTCCAGAAGCATAAATAATTGTAGTTATGAATGCAATATACAGAATTCTGCTTTATCTTTAACAGAGAGCTATTGGGAGCTCCAGCCCCTCAAAAACATCCTAAAGCTCATACAGAAGCCTCCTCAAGTCACTTGATATTTAATGGAAGTCAATACTACCAGTAAACATGAATGGAGGGGAAAACACAAAAGATTCCAGGAAACATTTGTTTCCAGTCCCAAGCTTCAAAAGCGGCATTTTCAAGACATACTGAACCTTCTTAAGATTGTCCTCATCAGTCTTGTGCACAGGAAACCAATGAACCCCATGAATGCTAAAACCTGACCAGAGTAAATTGTCAGAAGTGTGGGTGCCCTAACTAAGCCATCTGCTTTGGGAGGTTATGGATACCCTGCAGTAAAGCTACCCTAGCAGGAGAAACAGGCCGTGGCACCTGGTCCAAGCTAGCTCAGTTTCACATCACCCTGGCTGTGTGCCAGGTGAGCAGAGCTGCAGGAGGCACAGGCAGAGTGGTGGGATTTGATGGGCCAAAGGAGCTCTTTGTGGTGCTTATCTGCCTAGAGCGATACCTGTGAGCAGCCCGACACTAACACCCACGCAGAGGTGGCAGCGAGTACGCTCATCTCTTAACGACTGTTCTGCTGCACAGACATGGAGAAGCAACTGAGCTATCTTCCTTCCCTTTCAACAGAAGAAACTGACATCCTAAAAGAAAACATTGAAAACCACATGAAAACTAAACAGAAAGAGAGGTCTTGAAAAAGTTGACACAAAACACTCAACGCCCCCCCGCCCCGAAAAGGGTAGTGTACAAAGTTCCACTCCTGTGGCTCTGGAGACTGTACTTGGAATTCCCACTGCAAAAATTCAGAGGAGAAGCTGTGGAAAGAAAATTCAGTAAAACCTCCTGCAGTGCAAGATAAAAACGCAATTGTTCAAGTACATTTTGACATTTGACACGCAGTTCAAAGACAGGACAGGCAGATGAAGAGTTTTGGTCTAAGCAAGTTCATGGTTAACATTTAGCATAGCATGTAACTTACACAGGAAATCCCTACTGCAACTGGGTGCCTGGGCAAAGTTCACTTCAAGTCCTCTGAACAAAAGCAAGATCACCAATATTCATGACAATCCTTAACACAATGGTCTGAAGGAATCCCCTAGCAGAACTCCAGAATAATGCACTCCAGTAAACAGTCTAAGGTGCCTCAGCCCCTTTCTTTGGCTAAACAAGCAAAGCAGTAAATCTTATTTGTATTAAACTGAAGACAAAAAGAAATCTGCCTTGAGTTATAATTTGTTTTTAAACACGAGATGGTGAACCAGTGTTTAATTTGGAAGGGAAGTAAGAAATAGAAAAAAACCCATTACCCTTGAAGCCCAAGATGCCATTAGATACAATGTCTCCCTGACCCACAGAAAAAAGTTCAGAGAGCTATTCCCAAACACCAAGTTTGTCCAAACTTGGTAATAATCTGCATTTACTACAGAGAACACAAGTACCACAATCAAACGAATTGGAATAAGTTTTTACTGAGAATAGTATTTTCCTTCTCAGAGAAAAACCTTTAGCATGAATGGAGTAAAAATGTTCATAAATACAGTTAAGATCAGTAGTGAAGGCTAACAGTATGAGAGACTTGAACAGAGCTCCTGTAGGAAGATTCTGAAAAAAAAAAACATGTTAAGGATAATGAGAAACCCACCTAAGCGTTCAAGAATTCCCATTCCTGTTATAGCTCTGACACCAAAAAAGCTACATCATTTGAGCCATAGTCAAGACCCAAAACTGACCACCTACTTGAAGAGCACCCCTTGGAAAACCAATCTGTTGAATTTATGAACTAAAATTAGAGGCATGTAATTACCTGTTAATGAAAAGATTAAATTAGTGAGATGCTTAAACAGCCTTTTATAAATGTCTCCAAAAAACTCCCTCTAAAATATTTGTTCGATTCTAGTAGATTTGTTTATATCTAAGATTGGAAAACATTATTAGACAAGGTTCCTAAAAACAAAGTCTCATCCCCATTCATAGCAAACCAGGATTCTGTATTTTAAAGCCAAAGAATGAGAGAATTCATTACACATCCTCATATTCTCAGAAAAACTGATCTTAGCTGTCCATTCTCTTCCCTAACCAAACCATTTATTACTTGAAATATTTTCAAAACTATTATCAGAAAACGTTTACTGCTTTTCTTACCTGTTCTTAGCTTCTACAACCAATACTGAAAAAGAGACCAGAGATACAAACCTTTTAGAGCTTCAGCTTTGTAATTTGGCTTTTTCTTCTGTATTTAATCTATCTCAATCTTTTTATTTCATACACTTAAGGGTTGACCAACCTAGGCTTAAGTCATAATGAAAAATGCAGATGGAGTTACCTGACAAACCATTCAAGAAAGCATCTTCTGATATAAATTCTATTCCAAGCTTCTTTCCGTTCTCCTTGTAAATTTTCTGCAGGCTCTTATTTGGAAGCACATTGTAGTAATCATTTTCACCACCTTTTATTTCCACCTAGACAAAACCCCCAAATTATTTTAGGTTTTTCTCCAATGTAAGCCAGTTTAATGTAAACAACCTGAAGGCCAGAGAAAATAACTCCATATTCAGACTCCAAGCCCAAGGCAAAACAGACATAAGTGCTAAGTTTCTTTCAAAAATACAACATCCTGCCAAATATTACCCTTGATGAAAACACAGCTGGTGTTCTGTCCAGTTTGCACTAGACAGCCAAATTCCAGAAGCAAGGATTTCACAATTTTCTCCAAAAACAGGAAACAAATATTTCCTGTAACACTGTCTAACGTTTTCCCCTGCAGGTACTACCAAGCTATATAGAAATACATGAAGGCTGTTACCAAATTCTATTTTACCTTCATTTAGAACATTTCCAATAACTACTGCCCCATTCATGAAATTACTTCATACAGGTCAGGAGTTTGAAAACAAATGGAAAAAAAACTTCAAAGTCGAATTTCAAAAGAGACCATAACTTTCATTCCATATAAAGTGCACTTTATGAAACCCTTTCTAGATATAGTGAAGGGGCCACAGTAGGAAAACAGCATCTAATGCATCAAATAGACTGTAAAAGTGACAAGCTCACATTCACATGCACCATACCTATCTGTTTTGATGAGCACATATGTTCTTTTTACAGCTGTGTTAGTTATAAACCTTCAATTTAACAGAGTAAGTAGAACCACCTATCTCAGCAACACAACACAAAGTAATCATAGTGCTTGAACCAGCTAGATGAGACACACTTCCATTTACCAAAAGCAAAAAAAAATGAGAATGCTAATTGGAAAATCACTCAATGTTTCAGATCTGATTGCTACACAAGCCTGCTGTTTAATGGGGCAATGGACCTAGTGACTGAGGATATGGGAAAAAAACAGACAAAGACCCAGTACCTGTTTTGCTCCTTTCTACAGGTGAGGTTTGCCATCAAGCCTCCCAGGTCTCTGAGCCTAGTAGCACTATCTGTAGGATAGAAGCATCACCCACAACAAAACAAAAAAAATTACAGGGCACTTAAAGAAATTGTACGTACATGGGATCCGGCAGGATGCATCCAAGGATGCAGAGTAAGAAAGAAGCAGAAATGCAACCTGAGAGCTATCATTTTTTAAGTATTGAAATAGAGGGATGCTCCAGCTCACTGAACAAAAGCTAAAGGTCACATCCACCCTCAAGGGCCAAGCAGAGGACCTTGAAAATTACAGACTGGTCAGACTGTCCTATCCTCAAGTTCCCAGAGGGATTACAGAACAAAGAAATCCTCCTAGAACTCCTGACCAGGCTCACAAATCACAAGGTGATTGTGAACATCCAGCAAACAAGACAGAACTCATCGAAAAGCAGACAGTGCATGACCAAGCCCAGCTTTGCATGACAACATCTGGCTCAGACACAAGACATGCAAGCTCCCAGTGCCATGACCAGTGCACAAAATACCACATTGCTGCCTGTTACTTGTAGCACTCCATTGCAACCAATACTGGTGCCACTACTGCTTTACCATTTTTATTACTGATGCAGACAACCCCTGTGGCACCACATCTGGTGCTGTGTTTGTTTCCTTCTCCTCAAATCAAGACTAAAGCCAGGTCAGGGGAAGGCCACCCAGATGATTGGGTGGAGAACACAATGCACAAGGACAGGCTGAAAGAACTTGATTTGTTGAGCCTTCACAGAACAAAAGGTTAGTGGGGCTTCTTACTCTGTCTAGAGTTACCAGATGGCAAGGGTACAGAGAAGGCAGAACCAAACTTCTCAGATGTCAAAGTGATGCAACGAGAGGCAATGAAATTCCCCTTAGGTACAACAGAATCACTGAGTGGTTGATGTGGGAAAGCAGCTAAGGAGGTCACCTTGCCCAATTGCCCTGCTCAGTCAGGGTCACCTAGAGCTGATTGGCCAGAACCATATCAAGGAGCTTTTGAGTATGTCCAAGGATGGAAACACTGCAATCTCTGCAGGCAATGTGTTCCAGTTGCTCAAGTCATCACAGCATAAACATTGGGAAAACCCTTACTCCCCATGAGGTGGGTAGAGCACTTGTTGAGAGAGGTGGTAGAATTTCATTCTTGGAAGTACTCAGAAGTTCACATGTCACTCAGCAACTTGCTCTAACTAGTCCTGCTCTGAACAGAGAATTAGACCAGATGACCTCTGGAGGTCTCTCCCAATACAGATTCTTCCAGGATTCTGTGGCATTCTATTTATAAACCAAAGCTTGCTTTCAGGACACAAAGCAACAGAACAGCAAAGAGTATCATAGAAATTTAGACTCATGTCAGCTAAACACTAAGCAGACAAATAAAGGAAGCCTTGATTGCCTGTTCTGGTGTGTGTAACAGAAACACATGACAATGAATATATTCTTACCTTGCACCCTGTGGCCAGTGCTGCAGATTTGAAGCAGTTCTCAACCTTCTCTGTCAGAACAGAAAGCTCTTTCCTTGAAGGAGCACGCAAGTAAAACTCCAGTTCAGTGTAAGAAGGAATGATGTTAGGTTTCACACCACCATTTTTTATTACACCTGCAGAAAGGGAAAAATCATGTTGTCAGTGGTAAATGCAATTGCTTGATCTTCAGCCCTGTCATGAAATTCCTTGGTCAAGAACTACAAATATATAAACAAAAAACAAGACATCAGCTGAGCATGAAATACAAAGAATGTCAAAAATACAGTATGTGGACAAAGTTTCTTCATCATGTCAGATTAAGTGGAACATGTACATGTTTTTCAGCACAATTTCACAGCACTCTTTGGTTAGACATCTGTTTTAAATCCCTGAGTCAAGGCAAACTAGCATTTCTAATTAATCCCCTAAAATTCAATGCATCAGAGTCGTAAAGCAATGTCTGCCAAAAAGAAAATAAATATTATAAGGGCTAACTTGGATTCCAACTTTTAAACATTTCCTCGACTAGAATGTTTCCAATTTACTTTGCAAGCTTGCAGAAAAACTGAGTAAGTTACATTTCTCAACAATACTGGAGTAATGGGTGTGTGGCAGTGCACAGAAAAAAAGTTCATTAGATTCCTCAAACCAATTCTTCAGAAATATTGGGATGTATAACACATGTAATTTTCTTCATGAGTACAGTTTGAGTTGAAAGGGCTCCCTCAAGGAAATGTGTGATAACTACAACTTTCACCATTATGGCATCAAAGGCAATACCATAAAAGACAGTAATATTTAGATACTTCAAAATAAAACATTGTAGAACCCAATTTTGCATTAGATTTGATTGCATTAACAGCGAGCTGCTGTCAATAGGCTGTTTGTTTCCCTGACCTCCTAGCCTCATTTCATGTATGTAGAATTAGATTTGTTTTCTGCAGAATCTGACAAACTATCTACCTTACATGGAAATATTGCACAAGTTATTGATGTGTGTCACCAGGGCCTGAAGAGACAGCACTAATGAGATGGAAATAGGCAACAAAACTTTACTTTTGGTGCAGAAAACCTATCAAGATTATCAACTTCATGTCAAGTAAAACCTTTTCAGTCTCAAATACAGTCAAAATAAAAACCAAAGTGCTGAATTAATCCATCAGTATTTGTTGATAACAAAAGGAACAGCTGAGGTGAGAGGGCCAGACACCACAGGAAAGGAAGCAGTAAGTAATCATGCAAACTTGCACAACACATAGCATAACAGGCTTTCTCAGAACAAGCAGCTTCATGAGAAAACAGCTTTCATTTGTCTTGTTCAGCACATTTGTAAATGGAACTGGATAGTCTGAGTGGGTCTACAGCTAAATTTCATTACAACTGCAACATGCACTGGACAGCAGACCTAGATTAGAAGTAGGCTGCCTGCATACTACTAGTAACATCCAGATCACCCTTCTGGATGGAAATTTTTTCTTTTTCTTTTACAACCTGTTTAATACAACTTCTTGAAAAGGAAAAAAACCCTACACTCCTGTTTTACAAGGGGGCAACATTTATTCCTTTCACAAGCAAGAAAGAAAATAACATCAAAATCTCAGATGAACTCAAAACAACGTTTCAGTATATTAAGCATTGGTTAGAAATTCTAGACTTCAAGTAATGGGAATTATTTCAGCTTCTATTAGTGCGTTAATACTACTAATTTAAGGATCACTTAATTCAGCCACTGATTATACTGCAAGTCTACAACATGAGATCTTCAACACAACGTTGCAAAGAAAGCATTCCTAAAATTAAATCTCATTCTGGCTGCTTTTCCTTTCCCAGAAGTATTTTAAGTATTCCCAGTTTGAAAATCAGGTTTATGACAGCAGTTGCATCAACACAGTAATTTCAGTTTTGCTGTTATTCAGAAAGCATTATCCCTAGGAGGCTTGTCTAGATACTTAGAATTTTTTTGCCAGCATTACCCCTGCAGCCCTTAGAAACTATGAAGAAAATGGTATTTAGGAGTTTAGGCTTAGATTCAATAGCAGACTTAGGCATCTCCAACCTTAAACCTACAACACATAGGTTGCAGACACCAAAACTCTTAATTATGTGCCTTGTTTCCTACAGAGAAATAGGCCAGAGAGGCTGTGCCTGCTGCCTGAAATTCATTTGGGCACACTGCACTGCAGAACTGCAAACAGCTTCATCTACAGTCAAAAGGATTAGGACTCCATCCAGATATCCTGGAGAGGAATACACACTTGTATTATGTCCAGCACAAGCAGCCAAGGCATACAATGACTAGCTCAGAACTTCTGGAAGGGTTTTAAGCTTATAACAAGTACTCCAAATAAACAGCTCTACATTCAGAAGTCCTCTAAAATTGGTCAAGTTTCTCAATTTCAACTTGGAAAAAGCTGTGTTGGGTGTAATAAGGAAACCTGGGTTTATAGCCAAAGGGCAGCTTCACCTCAACTTTTGAAACTTTCTCACTTTACAGGAAGAAATGCACAATGTTGAAGGAGTACAAGACAAGCTTAATGGCTAACATGTCTTATTGCAAAATAGCCTTTCTAACCCAAAATCTTAGATATTAAATATTAGAATCCAGTGAACATCTAGTTGATTGGTTTGCTAACCAGAACTGTAAGCTTCTTCTGCTATCACTTCTTTTTTATGCTTCATCAAATCAACTTTATTCCAGACCACTACACCTTTCCAATAAATGCCATCTAATTAATGGAACGTCTACTCAAAGTGATCCAGTAAGTAACACTTCACTTTTCAGAAGTGTTTAGTCTTACACCTTTGCAAATCCACATATATTAAGGAGTTCAGGGCCATGTACCAAAATAAAGTTAGCACTTTTTTCTTTCTTTCTAAACTGCAATGTCAAGTACAAACCCTTAAAAACTGTCTAGCCTTTGCCTGGGCACCAGAGTCCTCTTTCGAATCTGACCTCTAAGCCTATCTTCAGCAGTTAGTTCTGGACAATGACATGATTTTAAAGATTGCAGATACATCATTTAAATGAAATGATGCTGTTTCATAATATTCAATGTGACTATAGTAATTTAGTGCTTTAATGCAATACTTTGAAACGTGTGATATTCTATGTTAGTACTTGAACAGCCCAAACTCTTACTTGCTGGACATTAGATTTAATGAAGGTCTCACCATGAACTCTCCAGGTCGGTTTCATTTGCTGTCTTAAAACAGACAGATTGTTGTAGGCAAGAACAGCAGCATCTAATGCATTAACTCCTTCCCAAGGATAAGCAGCAGCATGAGAAGCTTTTCCATAGTATTTCACAGTCACACTAGGAAATAAAAGGCATTGCTTATTTGGTTTTCATTCGCTGAAAAATATCCCTGAAATAAAAAAGTTCCTTTTGTTCACACAAATACATGTTACTCAAATTTTGTGCAGCATAACACAAAACAATTTACCTGGCACTAGACTGTTGCATAGTTAAACTATCTATGAGTGCAGAAAAATCCTGAAAGATTTCTTAAAAAACAATAGAAAGGAATGATACCAAGAGCCAGTCAGGCAAGAAAGTTATTGGTAACATACCATTATATAGCCTTCTCCTGAAGAGTACATGTTTCACATATTAAATTTCTCCAACACTTCTTTTATACTGTTTAGCCTGACTGTTCTGAGACTTAAAAGTTACCAGCATTCTTCTCAGAGGATAACAATCCCTTTCCTCTGATTCAAAATTAGAAGTTGACAGTCCTCATTCTTGTAAAATAAAACATGTACAGTATGTAAGATAGCAAAATCACGTGAAATCACATACAACCCATGTCTAAACAACAAAATTTTACAAGACTAGTAAAAGCATAGTCTAGTATAAAACACAATTATGCTACAGCAAGGATAATCTTTCCCTGCACACCTCACAAAAGGTGGTAGCAAGGCTTGTGACAAGGAGGAATCTAATGCAAAGGTTATCCTCCAACTTCATACAAGTCATAAAATATTGCATCTTAACATATCCAGTAAGAATTCATGTTTTGCTTCAGCTAAGGGCCATTAACATTAGCCTTACAAAACAATTTAGTATTTCAGATTATATGAAAACTTTTTACACAAGAGGAAAATATTGAATACTGACATCTACATAAGGTCTTACTATTTATAAAATACACAACTACTATTTTTTCATCAATAGTAGAGAATTTAGAGCCGTGGCCAGATCCACAAATCTGTTTGTACTCCAGACCCATTCCTTTACAGAAAAAACTCCGTCTTCAAGCTCAAAGAGTTCCTCCCACCCCGAGACACACAGCCTGCCTCTTATCCAGCCATGGGCAGCCTAACTTGCTTGTCCCTCTGTCTTGCACAGATGCCAACTTCAGCAGCTCTCCTGAAGTGACCCCTTGTGCTGGGAGCCGTGCCACAGCTGCAAGTCAACACCAGCACTTCCATTCTGGATAGCACAGAGGGACACAATGGAGGGTACTGGTGCAGCAGGAAACATCTCTTACTACTGCTGCAATCCGAATTCAGCATGCTCTCTTCCATGCCCACTACTCCTCTGAGACAATCATGGACCTCATTCTCTAGAGTATGAGCTTTATTTAAAGTTTATCATTGAGAAATCAACATAAGCAAACTTGTCCATTAATATCTCAACTATTAGACTGCAATCCCTCAAATCAACTCAGAAAGATCCCCAGACATTCTCAAAAAAGTGGAAAGAAGGCAAAGTACAGCAAAAAGTCATGCTGCAGTATTTTTTCCACAAAATCATGTGTTTTTTATTTAAAAGTTATTTTAGCATTCCTTTACTTGTACTTCTTTTGTTACACAAATGTCACAGACTGTCAGGAAAACCCAACAGACTGCAGAATAACAACACCCTAAACCAGTTTTAGAATACCAGCAGAAGAATGTGGATCCTGTTTGACCAACAATAAATAGGCTGATTAAGTGAAGGATAAGTGAATAAGAATCAGCAAACTTTGGCATGTATTCACCAGTTATCCCAGTATGTTAATCTTCTTTCAGGCACAAGCCAGCTTTCAGAGTTGCAGACACAGCAATTTAGTGATCAGCAGTCCTTAAACTCCTTGCAAACAACCAAAGATCAGCTGCAGATTAGAAAAACTATCTTTGTACCTTTGACACCTCATAATTACATAAAACATGACAAACTCGGTACTTCAAACTTTTGGAGGTAAGAAGCAGTTTCACTCAGCACTTCAATTCCATGCCTCCTCCACATACAAGGTTTAAAGTCTATCTAGGATTTGCATCCTACTGCAGACCTTGACCTCTGAGGAGAGATTTCCAAATCTTACTGTATCAAACTCAAAAGATTATTGCAATCAAACAAAACTATAATTGAAAATTACATCTTGAAGATTATACATAGAGTTTTAGGGTACAACAACCAAAAGGCAAGTTGGAGCTGAATGGTAGCACAACCAAGCTGAAAACAGTTCCCAGTACATCAACTCATAAATTATTGGAAAAATAGTTATTTAAATGATACAGAATTTAGTATGAGATACCCAAATGTAATACTTGAAGAAATGACTGCACTGGAGAGAGCTGACTAGTGGGTAAGACTAGTATGTGGGTTTAGTAGTAAGGTAAGACCCTGGGATCAGGAATCATTAGCAACAGTGACATAAAACACGGTAACAAAACCTGCTAACAGACTGCTGCTGGGACACTATGGAACTAGAAGAACAGCATGGCCTTGCAGACTGGCAGAGCAAGAAAAGAATGACGTTTAGAAGCATTTTAAGAAATAATGTACTTAAAGACTAAGCACTTGCCTAAGAGTTAATTGCTTGAAATGACTGAAGAGAAAGCCCCAAACATGCCAGCTGTCTCCAGTATTATATGGAAACACTGTGTTCCCTGCATCACCTGAGTGAGGCCTAAGGAAATTGCACCTCATGTACCGTGTACAATTCCAGGAATGAATGTCCATCAAGGTCTACCTCAAGACAAGTCAATTGACTCCAAGAACAAGTAAGCCAGTGCTGTCACTGACCAGCAGGGATAATCAAAGAAGACAAGGCATAATTTCCAAAGAGTTGTATGGCTAGCTGGCAAAAAAGGCAGCTGTGTGAGGGTAGGACTGCTGTCTGTACTTATATTGGGGCAAACATGAAAGAAAGACAAGAAATACTCTGAATCAAAAAACCAAAGTTGATGTGAGACTTAATGCACACAACATGGCCTTGACTACATTTAGTGTGGAAGTCAGTACAGACCCAAACTTCAGTCATGCTTAGCTGGCCAGATCTTTTCAAAAGCAGAAGGCAAACCTGGAACACTTTCCAAACTGGTTAAAATGCATGCAGAGGACCACACGACTGGCATCCAAGAAAGCATGAAACTACGATCCTTGAGACCCTCCAGGTGCATCTTTAAATTCTACTCTTATTTTAACAGATGGCATAATCACATGCGTGTTTAAAAGGAACGCCTAGAAAAATCAGAACAAAGAACAGATTTTTGGGACACATGCAAGATTATCTCAGAGCAGTCAAGGATTTGAGCACCAGGCTGAACACAGCACTCTGGAAGAATGTGCCGTTCCCTAACAGTGACCTGGCTCCTTAGCTGACTGCGAGTACTTTGTCTGAAGAGCACCTGCAAGGTCCTGGGTTCAGCTACTGCCAAAGCAGGTCCCCTACACAGGGAGGGGACAAAAGGCCAATAACCAACCACCTCTTTGCACCGGAGCCCACTCACTCACTCATGCTCGGCCACGTCGGGCAGGTAAGCAGCATTTTCTTGTGAGGGGTGCGCCATGAAAACCACATCCAGGCCATCGAACGCCCCAGCCTTGATCAGGTCTATTTTGCCTCCTCCCTGCTCTTCCGCGGGCGTGCCCAGCACCGTGATCTGCAGCACAAACGCACAGAGTGTCAGGGGCTGGCCGGGAGAGCTCAGCACCGCTGCCCCGGGAAGGCTCCCACCTGCACGGCCACGGGCTCCGCCAGGCTCTCCAGGGCAGCCTTCAGCGCCAGCGCGGCGGCGGCTCCCACCTCGGCGATGAGGTTGTGCCCGCAGGCGTGCCCGAGCCCGGGCAGCGCGTCGTACTCGCAAAGGAAGGCGAGGCGGAGCGGGCTCTGCGGGGCCGCCGTGCCCCAGTCGGCGCGGAAGGCCGTGCCCAGCTTGTAGCGCGGCCTCACGGCCCAGGCGGCGCCGGGGAGGTCCCCGCCGGAGAAGAAGCGGGTCAGGGCGTCGTGCGCCTGGTGCTCCTCGTACGCCAGCTCGGGACGGCTCCAGATGTCGCGGCTCAGCGCGCCCAGACGCGCCGCGTTCAGATCCACGCTCTCGCACGCCCGCTGCTTCAGCGCCTCCAGCGCAGCGGCGCTGGCGGGACCGCCCGGCGGCGGCTCCTGCGGCTTCATGAAGCCTCGGGACCCGAACCTGCCGCCCGCACCTGCCCTCCGGCGTGACACCAGCGCTGCCGCCCCTTTTTATCTCCTCCACCGTGCCGCGGGGCACGCTGGGAAGTGTAGTTCACAGTCACGGCTCGGCCCACAGGCGGCGCCCAGTGAGAACTCCCCGCCCCAGCGTGCCCGGCGCGGCGCCCTCGGCCGGCGCGTGGAGTTTCGTGGGCCCGCCCGTAGCCCGTTGCGGTCACCCTGTCGGGCGCGGGTCCCTCGCTCCCCTACCAGGAGCATCGCGGAGAGAATCAGAAGGGTAAAAGGCAGAAAACTCACAAGCTGAGATAAAGACAGTTTAACAGGCTAAACAAAAGCCGCGCACACAAGCAAAGTAAAGCATGGAATGAATTCCCTGCTTCCCATGGGCGGGCAGGTGTTCAGCCATCTCCAGCAGAGCCGGGCCCCATCCCACATGATGGTACTTGGGAAGACAAACGCTGTCACTCAAAACATCCCCCCTTCCTCCTTCTTCCCCCACTTTACATCCTGAGCACGCTGTCGCATGGTTGGAATGTGCCGTTGGTAATTTGGGGTCACCTGTCCTGACTGTGTCTCCTCCCAGCCTCCCAGGCACCCCCAGCCTCCTCCCCAGTGTGGCTGTAAAAAAGCACAAAAGGCCTCGGCTCTGTGTAAGCCCTGCTCAGCAATAACAAAAACATCTCTGTATTACCAACCCTGTGTTCAACACAAAGCAAAAACACAGTCCCATATCAGCCACTGTGAAGAAACCCTACTCCAGGCAAAACAAGCAGAAGATACTAGAAAGATAAATTAATGTCTTGGTAGAATTGTCGTGTTAAAGTTTAGGGGTTGATGTGCTTCAGTGATCTCAGACCGGGGTGGGAGAAGCTTGGGAAGAAGGAAATATCACTGATAGTGGGTTCAAAGAGTGACGACTTTACAGGCCACAAGGACATTTGGCAGAACTCCCACGATAAGGAAGAAAATAAAGCCAACTCAGCAACTGTGCTGGAATCAGCTCCAGCTTGGTAAAAGGTAGTTCTGGCAGAGGGACAAACTCGTCACAAACTCGTGGCCCACTGACTCGAAAGAGAAAGATTGAGTGTGTGAACTCATTAGCACGAGAAGCAAAGGAATTGTGTAACCAATAAAAGATAGAATACGGAGTAATAAGAGAACAATGTAACTTGTAGCCAATAACTAATGCCTTTGCTAAAATGTATAAATAGTGAAAAGTTTTGATAGTCCACTTGCCACCCAGCCCCCCTTTCTGTGCGGAACTGTAAACAAATCAAATACCTCGACTCTGTGTGTGCATTGGCCACTTGCACACTGGGTGAAAGAACCTATTTTGGGACAACCTCCTGCTGGAACGTGTTCCTTGTTACATGCATGTGTTACCATCACAATACCCAGAGACTGCATTCAAGTGCAAGGTCTGCTGTGGCTCTCCTGGGCTTGGAAACACCCTGTCTTCAAAATCTCCTCTACTTTTTTGCAACCAGGAGCCCTGTCTTACTGGATTTGGGTCTCATCTTTACATTTCTCTGGGATTTCTGCAGACCTGTGAGAGCCAGCTCATTTGAAGCTTTTAGATACAAGCCATACAGAAAGCAGCTTGCCTATTGAACCAACGCATACCTAAAAAAAGTGAAGTCAACAGGAACAAAATGAGAGATTCTGGTTTTTTTTCCTATAGTCATTTAATTACCAGAAATTCCCTTTTTTTGTTTTCATTTATCCACTGTATTCTTTCTCCACAACTTTTCTGTCAACTGGAGAGGTGCCTTGCTGCACTGAACTGCAGGTTTCCCCTCTCCACAGAAGATAGTGGAGGTCCTTCTCCTAGTGACACCCAAACCCTACAGCACTCTCAGTCACTCCAAGAAGTGCTCAGGCTCTCATGCCTTATATTTGTCATGAGCTATTTTTATTCTTGTCATGTACTATGACAAGTATCATGGTTATGGTCGGTTCTTTCCCTCCACCCCCAAATTCTTCTAAGTGGAATAAAGCCATCCCCCCCAAAACATGCTGAACTTAGAACTACCCTATGAATACATGCAGTGAGTATTTGCCAACAGCTGAGGGGGCACATACTCAGCAAAGGGTCACATAATTCAGATCTGTTTGCCAGGGGATTTTTGAGGCTGGAAGCCCTTTGGAGCAGGCAGGATATTCCTGAGGATAGTGCCAGGCCAGCATTCTTTAGGAACAATCACTCTAGGCATCCATCAAACCCAATCACTTTTGCACTCGTGGAAAGAGCTGGCTCCCACTTTAAGTTTTGGTGAGGAGGGGAAAACAACCCCTCATATAATTTTTTTCCTGAGTACCTGGTTCCCTGAGGCACTACTGTTCACTATATAGTTTTTAATTTCTTCAATAAAAGAGAGGGTGCTGTTGAACCTGCACAGATTCATCCTGTACCCTGTGTAGCTTTACATTCCTGATCAATAGTGTGGCATTACAGCTGAGAATGCCGAGCCTCAGAGCCACAGCTAACAGGAATGGTGAGGCTTGGCCACAAGGCAAATTGCACGGTGGCAGCTGCCTCCAAACACACCAGCTGTTTGTTTGGAGGGCTGAAGAAGGAGTAGACAGTGCACAGGAATGCCAGCATCTGAAAGTGGGACAAACTTAGCTCTGGCTCATCCAGGAAAATTTACCACTCATGGGGAGTGGCTAAATTACTTTTAGAGATTATGTTATCCACTCACAGCTTGCGGTTTTCTTTTCCAGCTGAGACATCTCCGATAATCAGAGGGTTGAATTACTAATGTGACCACTGTCTCAATTGCTTGAAATTGACCTTTAGGATATACTTAGAATCCTCTTTCTCCATCATGAGGATTTGTGAAGCATGCAGCAGTAAGATATCCAATAATTGTATAAATTTAAGCATTACAGAGTTTACAGTAGCTTGAGAGTTCCAATTTGCATGTTTGAAAGCTGGTAATATGTATTATAATTAGTGCTAACATCAGTTAACATAATAATGGGTATGTTATTTTGTTATGTTCCACGGCACAATACCAGATAATTTGCACATTCTGTGTACAACCTGCAAGTGTGGTTCCTTGAGAGGGACTCGCTGACTGGGAGAGTTTCCCTCCAAACCTCCTCGCGTGTGCTGCTGCTGCTTCTCTTGTGTGGATCTGGCAACCATGTTGTCTTTAATGAGCTAATTCAGTCAGTAAAAATTGGCTTAGAAAAGAAACATTGATATTTTTCACCTGGCAACAGTTTCAGAAGATACACAATAGGTCTCTGCTTCCAAAAGTTCAGAATTCCACCACGATTTTCCCTCACCTAGTCAAGAATGTGTGTCACTTGCTATGCTGCCTTTGGTATTTGTTGGACCTTTACCTGAACTGATGCAATTCACTAAAATGGCACAAAAATAGCTTATTCATAAAGTTAGATAATTTCCTGCTGTTTTAGGGAGTTAAATTGAGCAGAGGTCCACAAAGAGCCAGGGCAAGAAAGTTGCAGTGAGAGCAGGTGTGTGGAAGCAGTGAGCTGCTCAGCCAGCTCAGGCACTCTGACAAATCCTACCCTGCCAGAGCTGCTGGGAGCATCACTGTGGAGTACAGCCCACAGAACTAAAAATAAACACAGCTGCAGCACATATCCAAGCAGAGTGGGGGGCTTGGTTGTGAGCAAAGAAAAGGAACACCTTCACATAAGCTGAAGACTAAGCAAGGCCACAAGAATTTTTTCTCTGGCCCAACAAAAAGAGTGCTGTTACTCCTGAAATCAAACCGGTTCAGGAAAGACAGAGGAAAAGGTGTAAAGTATTTTTATTCATAAGCAACAGATGCATGTTAAATGAGGCTTTCATTCCTTTAATAAATAGCCTTTGCACTCCTATTCTTGTTCCTTTCTGTCTCCTCCTCAGTGTGTGTTGTTTGTTTGGAAGAACCACTGGATATTTACCCCAGAGATGGGATGGTACCTATCAAATTAGCAATAATTTTCTTGCTCCTTGTATTAGAAAGCTTCAGTTCTCAGTTATTACACTATCATGTTTTTTCTTCTACTTTAGGAGAAGGCACCAGACTTTCAACATTTTATGCCCGTTTGAAAATTCATTTAATGTATCCAGGAGGAAGAAAACATTTATATTCAGTACCTTCATTTTCTATAGGCTGTCCCTTGGGTCATGATTGCAGGAACATTGTATTATAGTCAATCTAAATTATAAGCCTACAAAATGAAAAGCATATAACCATAACATGTTGTTTTCTCAGACAGAGAAAAAGTATTGATGCATTTTTAAAAAACAAGGTCAAAATACTATGATGATATTTTGATTGTGCTAAACAAAGTATAATGGAGTATTAGACTGTTAAAAATACTGTTACTATATAGAAGAAACATAATCCAGGCAACACTGTGGTTCTTTGGGAAAAGCAAGAACTGTGCACATATTTTTTCATAAATAAACAAGGACAAACCTCACAGCTGCTAATTCAATTCATATTCCTGGAATCAAGCTGTAAACAAATGCTTGTATTTTTGTTTTAGAGGGTGGATGAAGTTCAGTAGCTTTCCATTGGTCTAAAAGAAGGAACATCTGTTGTGGCCATAAAAAACTCGATGATCAAGTTTACCACATCCCACATTAGCAACATTAGGCATTGAGGTTGAAATCCAGATCAGTCTGAACTCGGTGAAACTTTTGCTGTTAAATTCTGGGTGGCCTGGATTCTAAGCCAAAATCCAAAGCTTCGAAAACAATAGCACAGTGAGTATCAAAAACAAAAGCAGGCTGTTGCTGTGTGTAGGAGCTGTACACAGGCTTGCCTAAAATAACATTCCAGCCTGGTTTACAAATAGTGTTATATTAGGAAGTATATATCAAGGCATACAATGCTACAAAAGTGAATCCTATGTTTAAAAAGAAAGCATGATAAGGGCTTCTTTGGTCAGACCACAGTATCAATACCAACCCAGAGCAGAAGAACTTTTAAGAGCTCAGGAAGAGAAATGACTTAAGTTACGGAAGCATACTGGGTTTTTTAACTATTACTGGATCAAGGATGCCACTGTATGTCTTATACATTTCTCATTAAGGGAAAAAAATTGATAGGTGGGTTGAAAAAAGTGAAACTTTCTCCCTATAGACATATCATTCCCACCACTTAAGAGTTAATCACAGTGCAGTTAAAAATTCAGAGCAGACTGAGACAGAAAACATGAGCTTATTTTTCCCCCTTAGTGTTTGGTTACATCACGTACCATAGTCAGAATTAAACCTGAAATTCCTCATGCAGCATATTTTATTAACTATTTGACTTGGTGGTTAAGACCTCACCCTTTGCCCAAGCGCTGTGAACCTGTACCAAAAAGGACAAGGTAAAAGTCGTGCTTAGAGCTCAGACAGCCTCGCCGAAAAGGCAGCTGTGGCTGTTTGAGCTCCTCCTGCCCCAGCTCTTTGTCCCTGCTGAAGGTGCCTGCCCCAGCTCTGGTGGCAGAATGAGACACAATTGCCTCTGAGCTGTTTCAGTGTAAAGTCCAAAAGCTTAACTCTAACTGCCCCCACCCCCCTTGGCATTTTATGCTTTAAACACTGGATTTTATCCTGAAGCAGCTTAGAGTTATCTGTGTTCTCAGTCTGCTGACTCCACTATGTGGGTGGTATCCTCTGGGAGACAGGCAATAATATTTTAAACCGACACAGTTATTTTCAAAACAATCACTTTCATGCACCATTAGCCACAGAGGCTGGTATAAGCTTTGCCAGCTTTAGACTGGTTTAACAAACTATGCTTTTCTATCTGATGCAGATTTTCATTTGCACTCTGGAAGCTGCAAGAATGCAGCAAGGGCTTAACTGTAGCTCTTTTTGCCTTTTCTTTTTTTCCTTTTTTTTTTTCTCTCTCTCTTGTCTTTTTTTCTTTTTCCGACTAGAGTGAGATTGTTTTAACAAGGAACATCGGTTAACACCAAGAAAAGTTCAAAAAATTGCCTGACTTAAACATTGCCAATTAGAGCAGATAGCTTGGTACAAAAGACAGGGCTAGATAAACTCAGATTTCTTTCTTTGGTGTGGCTCTCTGCAGAGTTGCATAAAACTTATCAGCTATTATGGGGCTCTCAGAAGCGTGCACAGCAGACTGTAAACAGAGAATTAAATTACTGATATCCAAGACTCTTAACACGCAAAAGTTACTGACTGTTTGCTCTCTCTTTCATACTCAAATTTTACTTTTGTAATAGCAAGAAGAGTGTCAAATACCAGAGGTCTTACCTCAGCAGAAAATGCCTTTGAACCCATCTCACTCTTCCAATAACAAAATCCTGCCTCAACCATGCCCTTTGTTTTCTTACACTGTTACATTTTCACATGTATTTTAATCTCTAATACGGTCGTGTACTTCACATTATACTATAGGGCAATTGTTGTATTCGTAAAATTTCTGTAGTAGCAGGATCATTGCAGTCACATTGCTATCCCAGTCTGAAAAGATTTGTGGTGAAAACAGCCTGTTCACATATATGTCCCATCAAGACACTTTAGGCTAAAACAGCTCCATTACTGACAGTATGAGCCTTTTTAAAATTTATTTAAGTATTATATTATTTGTTATATTTGGTTGTAGCTTAGATGTCTAGTTCCTTACTTCCTCTAAAAGGCAGATTTTTCTTATTTAAATGTCAGATAAATTCAACGGTTGATTTCATAGCATGACTTACTAACTGGGCAACAAACACAAACAGCCCAGAGTGGAAGGAAAAACTGATGGTGAGGTGTGAAAGGCTTCAGTTTCTATTGCTGCCGACTCCTCTTGACAGCCTGAGCAACAAGGTACCTTGGGCAGGAGAGGAGCACAGCCATGAGCAGGGACTGCTGCTTTCCTGCTGTACGGTGCCGGTGCAAATTTATTATGTATTTGCAATTCACAGGAATCTTAAATGGATTACTTTGGTTAGGCATCACAAATTCATATTAAGTACTTTATTGTGGATTTAGTGGCACTGAGGTACCTATTAAGACAGCAAACTAGCAGCTTACTGTGTCTAATTGAAAATCTCTTTACCCTCAAAGCTTTTTTTGTTATTTTTTTTAAATCTGAAGTATATGTTGCATAATAATAAATATACTTGTATTAAGTGTTGGCATTTTCCATAATATCCTGGGAAATTACACTAAAAAAAGTAATTATTTTTGTTCTTGATTTGTACCAATCATGCAAATACAAACACAACAAGCCTTACAGGTGTTCATTAATAATTATTTGCTTAAGATACTAATTTCAAAATACTACTTTCAAAACCATGTTTTATCTAGTCACAGTGGGAATGTACAAAGCAATAAAACAGTGGCTAAAGGCATTAGAGCCATTATAGCACACTATGGGTTTTTTTTGTCTTTTTTGTTATTTGATGTAATATCACAAATATAAATAAACACAGAGTATGTTTGCACTCACCACGTATACTCCTGGGTTTCCTGCTGACAAAAAGAGTTTTATGGGTATAGTGAATTTGCAGGTTTGTTGAATGGATATCAGATTTCTGGAAAAAAAACAAGCAGATAAGTGAAAAAGGAGAAAAATATATTTGTCTACAGGGCTATTCAAAATAATAATATTTCTAATTTACAATACTATGAACTTCGCTGACTTTGTACATAGGAATAACTCATGAGAGTGCAGTTGGATTTTTTCAGATCAATGTAACACATGTGCAGAACTTTGCCAGAATTTGAGGGTAATTTTGAACTTGTGTAGTCATCACTGTGGAATGAAACAAGTATGTTTTTGTATTTTTAAAATTCAAGGAAACGAAGACATCCAGTATGTGTTCCAGTGACCTGTGAACAAGTACTGACAACTGCAAACAGTGGAGGTCAAACTGTATTACTGAACAAGCTGGTCCAATGCCATAGGTTTCCACTAATGGTTAAGATGATTTCGAGGTGAAGTCATACATTGCCCAATGACATCTGGCAGACTTAGGTAAAGTGTTCTAGTTGTTTCTAGCCCAAGAGAGCTTGATCTTTAGTTACCTCAGCCTGTTTGTTGTTGCCTGGAGTTAAATTGTTCTAAGCACATTTTAAAGACCCTGAGTTGCAGTTTGTTGGGGTACTTTATAACCTTCTTACAATTATTGACATCCAGGTAGTAGCAAGGTGGTCAGGGCCAGTTGCTTTAATCAGAATTCCATCTCCTATATTTTCACACACAATGTTCATGTACCAACAGATGTCTGTGTGCTCTGTACTATGTTTTATGTATGTTTGATATCACATGCATGTGAGCTGCCCTCTCCTTACCAATGCTGCCTACTGTATCATGTACCAAAGGCTCTTGTTAGGACTTGTGTGTGATGCCAGTGTTGCAACCACGTGAAGATGTGCCTTTCCAGAAATCTTCCTGTGGATAACTTGAATATCACTACTTAAAATCAAGAGCACTAGTTTTTGGGGTTTTTTTAAATGATCCTTGCAGGGTGTGGGTAATTCACAATGAACAGGCACGTGGCAGAGAGCTGAGGTTGCTGTGCAACGAAGTGAGAGACAACTGTGGATGTGAAATACTCTTCAATTTGCATGCTCACCAATAGACAACAAGAGAAGCAAATTTAACTGCAGCCTGACAAAACCCATTATATTCTTCTCTGGGACTGACTGCTTCCCTAAGCTTTCAACAAGGCTGCTGAAGTGGAAAGCAGGTGGACATGAGCACCTCTTTGTTGAAAGCAGTGTTGCCTAGGATTCACCATCAGCAAAAAAATCAGGCCCTTGTTGTTGCATTCCCTCCCCTCTCAGTTGTACTCACCTCTAGTATATTACTTCAAGACCTGCACCCAGTTGCATTATGTGATTGAACAAGCTGTTGTGATTAATAGTCTCAATACAAACAGCAGCTAGGTAGAGGAACAGGGTATTAAAAATACATGTTAAACTGCAGGATACCATAGGGAATTTGGAAACCTCTGTGGGTTTAAAGTGACAACAGATGGCACAGCATGACCTACTTTGAAATAAATAAATTTAAAAAGAAAGGCAAAAGTTGCTCTGTCAAGAAGTGCCTGTGCTGGTACTGGGAAGCTGTGGAACTGCAGAGCTCAGGGGACCAACAATGGGGTGTCTTGAGGCTGCCAGCTGACTTTGCAGCCCAGGCATCATTAGTATGCATTGGCTGTTCAGTAGCCTACTCAATATGTGCTGGTAATATTAATCTGGGTTTCCTAGCAGCAGGTGCCTCTATCGTAAGATTTTCTAGCCTGATTATTTTGCAGATTGGCAGAAAGTCCAAGGTTTGAGTGACTCAAAATAGCAAAATTGCATTTCCAACCCTAGCAATGTCTTTTCTGGAGTCAGGCTGGGTATTGATTCTACAGTAGCACATTTTACTTTTAATAGATGCTTAGGAAAAAATGAGTTCATTCTCCCAATAAAAGAATACGGTACAGTACTTTCAATCAGCACCATAGACATAAAAGCAGTTGTCAGATTTTTCTGCTCTCCTCTTACATTTGCTCTAAGGTATATACCATCTATTAGTACTACTGCTAATTTCAATGGGAAAATCACTGAATTATGTTATTTCTGTAGCATCAAGTCTCCTAACTTTCCTCATCAACTCTTTTGTAAATTCCACCCATCTTCACTATTGTATCCAGCCTTTTCCAGAATGTGCCTGAAACAAAGAGCATATAAATCCTTCCAAAAGTATAAAGAAAAATAAACTGGATAACATTGTCTATTGTGAGATGCACTGTATGGATAGGTCAGGTGCTTTGCTGAGCTCTGCTTGTGGAGTAACGTGGATTTGAAACTCAGGGGTCCAGCATGTATTCACTTGATTTTATGGACAGTTAATGCAAAACTGCTACTTGCTATCTGGCAAAGAGAATGAGTTATCTTAAGCCTGCTGAGCATCCTGTTTGTAGAACAATATAAGCAATTAATTATCCAGTATGGATCATTTAGTTTTTTCTCATCTGTTCAAATTTTTACAATTTAAATACATATAAACATTCAGTTCAGTTATGAACACTGTGCATACTTGCCTTCCTGTGTGTAATGTAAGGATATGCTTTCCTGCCAATCTGGGACAAATCCTCTCAAGGGACACTGGACTAAATTACTATTTGTTTTTAGGCAACAATTGAAGAATCAAAACCCTTTACACAAGATCCATTGTGATTTTTTATTCTGCTCATTCTTATAATCCTGCTCACTCTTTAACGTTTTATACCTTTCAGCCCTTTTAACCCAGCTATGGGCAATAGGAACAGATTGATGTCAAAGCTCTCCCAAAGTGTTAGCATGAAACAGCTGTATTTAAACTCCTGACAGGGAGAATCTTGTATGACAGGAAAAGGTTGAAAACATTCAGCCATCCAACCCTCTGCCAGGCCCTCTTTCAGATGATCAGAATTGGTCCTGAGTAACCTGGTCTGATCCTGTAGCCACCCCTGCTGTGAACAGGAGGGAGGACTGGAAGATTCCTGAGGTTCCTTCCAGCCAGAATTACATTTATGGTCAGGCATTGAGAACTACTGTTTGCATTAGACTTTAATATGGTCAGCCTTAGAAAAGCAATTATTTTGGAGTGCCAAAGGCACTTTCCAAACCTCCAAATGTGCAGATGGACCTGTAGCTCTCCTCATGGTATAGGTATTAAGCGTACAGGAGAAACATCTCATGCTCACCTTGGAACCACACACCTGCTTTGAAGAAGAAGAAGAAATGATTTCCTTGAGTAACTCATCAATATCCTCAAAAATATACATCTCACTTCCTACAACAGCTGTGACATCTCTTTCTGCTCCTTCACTTGATACAACCCAGGAGCTATGGCCACTGCAGTTCCCGGGGGGGCACACTGCTGCCTTCCCCTCAAGTACACACAAATCCTTGCTGCCCTCCCACAGCAGCAGAGCTGATGTCACTTCCTTGCCTGGGGAGGGTTAGAGACCATGAAGAGTTCACAAATTGATGGCCTGCAGCACACAACATGTTTCTTCCTGCCTCAAAAAGCAGCACAAAGAGTCCTTTGCATGAGTGCATCACTGAGGTGATGGTGGAGGAACAACACACCCTTCTCACAAGACAGGTCTCACCCGAGTCCATGGGGTGACCACCATCTATCACTTTTGCCTCCTAAGTGCCCTTTGTGGGATGCACATTATGTAGGGCGAATGAAAATGATAGTGTTTGTAGAGAAATTATTAGTAACTTCATGCTTAATGTGCAAATATGGACCTTTGGTAAGGTCCTAAGCATGAAAACAGGTTCAGTACCTAAATAATTTTGTTCTGAATTGTCACATCACTAAGTCCATTCACTAATAGAAAAAAATAAGGATGTGTTTAAGCGTCTGTAGAGTCAGGCCTCAGACCTATGGTGACATTTCCTGTGACTGAGTGGGTATGTATTTATTGTGCATGTTTGTACCTGCTTTCTCTCAGAAATATCTCCCCCAGCACCTTGACTGTCCTCTCTTTAGTAATGCACAAGTTCTGCTGTCTGGACAGGAGACCCCTGCTTGGTTAAAAGGCCAGAGAGTGAGACCTGTCTGGACACATGATAGAGGTCCTAAGGTGAGGGTCACCTAATCTCATTATTATGAAGGATTAAATAATTAATAAAGGTTTATTTATCTTCCTGGCCAAGATGTCCCTACATTTTCATCTGTAACATATCTCCTTGGCTTTTATCTCCTGCAGATTTTGTGCTTAGACAGGAATACTTAGTTTGCATGCAGAATATAGAAAAGTTCTTATGAAATTACTTTGGACAAAGCCCTAAATTAAAAAAATAAATGTCAGTACCAATTTCTTTTGAGGAGATGGTAGGGATAATACTGTCTTTTAAATGTTTTCTTATATTTATCTTACTGATGATATCATTCAACTCAAAGCAATATTTTTTATTCTTCACATGCCTAATTTTGTAGCAAAAATTCAGAGTTGTCAGAAATTTGGATGCAAAGAAACCATTCTTAAATATGAAAAAAGGGTGTTGTGAGGTATGTAGATATGAGATCAAACAATATCTATGAACACTGTTTACAGAATTGACAAGACAGATCAAAGATGCATGACCTAGATGTAATTTCTGCAATGAAAAAATACTTTCATTTTCCTGAAGAAGTGCTGTAAGAATACTGTGTCGGGTTTTCCTGTCAGAGTGTAGATGACACTTTCAGAGCTGGGATGTGAGAACTGAGACAACAGTCACAGTTCCACTCCAGGTCATTTCCAGATGCTGTAGATCAACAGGGCAATCAAGGACAAAGTCATCGCCTGAGTCATTATGGGAAAGGTCAAGGTCTATGGAAAAATCGGTGCCAAACTCCCAACAAAGGTCCTCAGGTTCAGGAACCAGTCTTTCCACTATCAAGAGAAAATCTGTCCTGACACAGTGACACTACAAGACCTCCATTAAATCAGAATGGAGGAAGCAGAGCAGGAGAACTTCAGTTTCTGATGTTCTGGACCCAGATGATGTTTAAGTGCCTGAGACATTGAAGTGATGTCATGAGCACCCCAGAACTGAGCTGAGGTTAAACTGTAAAGTCTTGCAAAACCTGTCAAAAGCTTTGCCAATCAAAAAAAAAAAAAAAAGCTAACTCAATAAAAGGCCAGGCTGAGTGAGTCTGATATGTGATCCATGCTCTGAACTTCAATTAGCTCATTCAGGTTAGGTGAACAGCTGGGCTTGTTTCACAGGGTATTGTTAAAAACTTAGGTTAATCCCAGTGAAAGGTGGTGCACAGGTAAATTAGACACAGTAATCTGATATCTTATATAGAAATTCTATTTTAAAAGTCAAAATTAAGTAAAAAGTGTATTTATGCATATAAGTTTGTCCTTCAGTTAAAAGTATTAGGGACACTTTGATAAGCTGCAATATTTTTTGTTTTATTCTATGTAGAGGAGGATTTTCAATTGTGATAATATATGGCTTTTAGGATTTTAACTGAAATGTTAAATGTTTTAACTGGTGTTAGTTATACAGTATGAGCACAGTCCAAGAATACAATCTGATTGGTTCTAACTTCATACAGAGTGAGATGGTATATTACAAATCACTTTTTTTTAACAATTAGGATGCTTTTAATAAAAAGGACTTTAAAAGAACTCATTCTTTTTTCTTAAATATTTTTGCCGTTTGAATTGCAGCTTTAATTAGCCACAGAGATTGCCTGTACCTTTATGTAGCAGTGAATTTTTAATTTGTCACTTAATGGGCATCTAGTCTAGGGAATGTACTGCTGAAAAATACAATCCAAGTTAAAATCCAGCAGGCCTGAAAAGTATTGTAATTTACTTACATTTACAAATGCCATAATGAACCAAAATAATTACAAATATTTAAAAAAATAAAAGTTTGGAGAAGAGACAAAAAACCATCAGATTTTATACTACTCTCTAAGAGCTTGGAGGAGATTTCTTTGGAAGTATATGACCTGATACCTATCTCTTCTACGCTGTGACTAGGTTAGTACTGACAACTATAAATGCCAGCCTAGATAAACTAGTGAAATTCTGAGAAATAGAATTATTTATAATCTACTCCAAACCTGTAAAAATAGTTGGCAGAAATATACATGTCCCTTTCTATTTGCTGACTGTTAAGTTGAAGCCAGGGTTAGACAAAGGTATCTAACTTTCAGGCCCTTGATTTATGACATATTCTAAACTGTTTGTCCTATGATAAAAGCAAAGGATAGAGAGCAACAACATACAGTTTTATTTACTGAAATTTCCCCCAAAGTTTGTATGTTTGCAGTAGGAAATTTGATTTTTCTCTATTTTTAAAACATCAGGGACTCAGTCATTAGTATGTCATGAGTTTGTTTTACAAAAGACACTATTTTTAGTGTACTTTGTACATGGTGCCAAAAGTGCACCGGATGCTTTCTTTTAGAAATGAAAATTTCCTGCCTAATCCACTTGTTCTAATCTCCAGCTGCCTTTTTCGTAAAACATGAACATGAAAAAAAACATGAAAACCAAAAGCATTAACTTGTTTGTTTTTCTTCTATTCTTTTTTGTTTGTTATTCTTTCAGTGTTCTGACACACCAGTACAGCAACAATTCAGAAACATTTTTGCCTAATAAATTACTGCCTGATGTTCTCTACAAATAAATATATTACACTAAGCCACAAATACAGATTGAGCTGCTCCTGGCTGTGTTTTGCAGCTGCAGAGCCTTTCCCCAGGCTGCCTGACGACATCCCACAGATTATTGTGACTCACTGGGATCTCACAAAGCCTCTGCCTAACGCAGGTATTAGCAGCAGCAAATATTAGCAGTGGACATCAACTCAATGAAGCAGCAGAGTAAAGCAGATAGAGAATTTTTAAAGGTGGTTGAGTCTGCATGTGACCTGGTGAAAAATAAATACAGGGAAGGATTGATTTAATCTGTTTACATAACTGACTTAAAATTAACTCGCAATTAGGCCCTCACCAAGAATTACTTGATGATTATACCTTCCAGTTGCCTAATACAAGCATGGGTTCTGGGCAAGGCTGTAATGAGGAGAGATGAGCTGCTGCTCCCCAGACGGGTCCTTTCAGGGCCACCCCTACAGAATGCCAAAGCAAGCCACTAGAGGGAACTCGGCCTATTCCCTTTGAGGCCTTGGCACTGAACTTTTCATAATACTCACTTATTTGGACCTTTAAGCATAGCATATATAAAGTTATATGCATATTCTTTAATGGCAGTAATACCCACGGCAGTAACTCTATCTGTTGAAGCAGATGTACCAGTGTTCTTCTGTATCACACATGCACGTGGCATGTTTCATCTTTTCTACTGGTAGTAATGTGGGGTTTTAAGCTTTTATGTGTTAATTCTTTTCTTTCCTCGTCATCTCTGTGCCTATGCGGTGTCAGCACTCTCAGGAAGTGAAGCAAAAGATTACTGAATGTGCCCCTGGTTAGTTTGTGTGTAAAATGCATTCCTTACTTTTCTGGCAAGAAAGGAATTTGGGAGTAGGAAATTAAGGAAGGGTGGAGGCCTGCTAGAGGTCCTTAAAAAGCGAGGTCAGGGAGGCTGGCTGTAACTGAGGAACACAACATGGAGAAAGGTTTCTGTGTCAGTAAAGAGCTCCTTCCTGTGGTCATCAGCTATCGGCTTCCCCTCCTTCACCTTCCTCAGTACCTTACTGAAGCCCTGAGGAAAGCACATCCTTCCCAGTCCTAAGAGCTCCACCCACAGAACCCTCTCAGTAGTGTTATGAGTAAGCAAAGCCCTTCCTAAGAAAATTGTGAATAAGGATTTGGATCAGGGCTGCAAGACTTGTGCAAGATTACTTTAACCCTTCCCCCACATCTTCACATTGTGTTCCTGTAGTATTTGAAAAGTAGGGCATGTCTGTGTTAAAAATCCTACAAACATGCAACAGTTCGGAATAGTGGAAGTAATCAGTTATAAAGCAATATGGGTTAACTCTTCAGTGTTGCCATGAGGGGAAAGAATAAAATCAGGCTGTGTTTCCTGTACAGAAATTTCTGTTTCAGCTCAAGGCTATTTAGGGGTGGGGTCTGCCCTTTCAGTGGGTGCTGCTTCTGGGGCTGTTTCAGCTCAAGGCTATTTAGGGGTGGGGTCTGCCCTTTCAGTGGGTGCTGCTTCTGGGGCNCAGTTATAAAGCAATATGGGTTAACTCTTCAGTGTTGCCATGAGGGGAAAGAATAAAATCAGGCTGTGTTTCCTGTACAGAAATTTCTGTTTCAGCTCAAGGCTATTTAGGGGTGGGGTCTGCCCTTTCAGTGGGTGCTGCTTCTGGGGCTGTGAAGCAAAAACCTGGGGTTTTTTTTGGAAGGCTGCATTCTCGAAACACTCTGAAATACACTGATGTTGCCATGTGTCACATTTCACATTACTGAGGCTGGTGACTGTGATCCAGATGGGGGCTCACCAGAACTGGGGGTCCTGACCTGACCTCTCCTTTCACCCCAACACTTCCTAAAGACAGAAATTTCGATGTGTATGTTGCTTGTTCAGTGTTGTGTACCCAGCTATGGCTCTCTGGAGCTTCAGCATTTACTCCCAACAGCACTGTAATCAGAAAAATAAAAGAAATAAAAATTCATAATTGAAAAATAAAGACCGAAAATGAAAAGTCTTGAAAACAGGAGTTCAGTTCTGCACAGGCATAGTTAGTTGATTACTTTGTGTGGACAAAGTAATGGCACTTGTGTTGCCATTCTCTCTTTATTCAAGTTAATTTACATGCAGCAAGAAGTCACATGGCTGCTGTTCAATTCAGTCTCAATGGTTACAAATTTGAAATTCTACCCTTGACCCAAATGAGGGAAAACTCAAAGGAGCAGTGTAAACTCTTACCTTAAATCACCTGTGACACCACCAGGTCAGGAATGTATGGCCAACCACAGAACTACCACTGAACACTCAGAAAGCTGCTGTCCTACAAGTGGCAGGCTGAAGAGTTTTAGACACACGTAGCAAGCAGGCTGTACATGTGACAGGCTCTCAAACAGCAGACCCAGCCTTGCAATTTTGATAAGAAGCCTGAGTTCATGAGTCTCAGGACTGCAGACTGCATTTTCATCTTCCTGGCATTTCCTCCTCGAGCGACCAGCCCAGGTCAGACCTCTCAGACTTCCTGATCTCTGAAGAAACAATTCTTAAACTCTAATTGTTTGGGGTTTTGAGTTGAGTTTGACAGAATAATTCAACGGTATCTGTGTGGACCAGTACATCAGTTGTTTCTAGTCCTGCAGGACATCAAGTGAGGTATGTTATGGTTATTGAGACTTGACAGGTCAATTCATAGTAGGCTGACAGGAGAAATCTCAAGAAAGTAATTGCATCTTATAAAAATCTAGCTGTCCTCTAGGAAAAAATACATACTCTCTTGGAGGAAGTGTACACTGAACACAGCAGATAAATGTGGCATACTCAAATTGATTTTTCAGGTGAAGAAAACTACATGTATGAACATTTGCCCAGAAATAAAGGAAACTGAGAACAATTAAATGCATTTAGGAGGAAATACAAGAAAAAAGACACAGCTGCAGTGAAGAGTAAAGAAAACAGTTGGGGAAGCTGATGGGAAGGCTTGAGGTGTTAAGAAGGACTGGCTGGTGGTAAAGAGAAACTGGATCACCTGTAAACTGCACCTCCTAATCTCTGAAGGAAGATCCTCTCTCTTGTGAAAGACTGGGCCTCTTTCTTTTTTCCGAGATCTAATGAAAGCCCGAAGATAAAGCAAATGTAAACTCCAGGAACTATGAGGATACTGTGGGTGTCCACGGCCCTCTCAGCCAGCTGCTGGCTGCAGCATGTTTGTACAGCAATGGAGAGCAGCAGCTAACAAGCAGAAACTATTGACTTATCATCAGCCTCCCCACTGCTGATCATAGGGAGAGGACAGCGGTGTGTATATACTATATATTGTATCAAAGGGTCCAAAAAAAGGGTGGGAAAAAGTGTAACAGTAATCTTTAATGTGCAAATTACTAAAACTATTGTGTAATAAAACTGTACACAACACAAAATCTAGGTGCAGCCTGATTTATCTCACCAGTCCTATCAAACTACAAACATTTCAAAGCAGAACCTTACATTATTTGCATTTTACATACTATACAGTGGGACAGGGAAGACTTGTAGATCACACAGCAACCACGTGTACTGGCAAAGACAAAACCTGGCTTTACCTCCAGACATCATGGTTCTCTTTCTGGGTGAATGAGCAGCCTACTGAAGGATCTCAAGCCAACTAGTTCCTTTCTGTATGCCTGTTTTCCCAGCTGTAAAACATGAGGCTGCTAACATGCAGTAATGTACATACTTTATCTGACTACTTCTAAAAACCGTGAAAACCTGAGCACAGTAAGCACTCTACAGCATTTTGTGACACCTGGGGCAGTGGTAGCATTAAGAATGCTGCACCAAGGTGCAGTTTCTAGTAATGAACAGTAGGTACTGAGCAGTCAGAGAAAAAGCCACTTACAAGACCTGTCAGCTCACACTGATGTTCTCCAGATGGTCCCAGTCAAGGAGTAGAAGCAAACTTTTCACTCCTAGTACAGGGCACAAAAAATACATCAGCCCTTTTTTATTGCTTGCATACAAAGAATGTCTAAAATTTGGACAAGGTCTATCAATTTACTACTCCATTAATTCCTACAATGACCTATTGCTTTTCTAAATACAACAGCATGCAATTTCTGAATATCCTGATGGTAGGAATGAAACTTGCACAAGCTTTGTGCTATATACACATAAAAGCAAATGACAGATCTCAAATTATATATAATTTTAAGTAAGGGCACACCTTATTTCTTGTGCAGCTATGTCACCAGGCAATAAAGAACACAAGCTTCAGGTGATGAGAGAAACAAGAAAAAGCCTGACTCTCTATATTAAACCATTTATCAAATGTAGCTCTAGGTCTTGTTTCAGGAAATGAAAAATTTTTACCAAATTGTTTTGATGGCCATTGCCATCACCACTTATAAGGACACTTGCAAATTAAAAGGTTCAGAGGCCCACCTGATGAAAGCACACCACTTCATTAAAAGAGCAAATGACATCTTTGATACAAACAGCATCTCCTCAAAACCTTACGCTTTATAATCTCAAGAATGGCAAAATGGCCATGATGATTATACCACTTCTTGCAACACATACAGCCACTTACTGAACTACAACAAAAGAGTCAGCAAAGTCATATAAATACAGGAAAAGCCCTTGATCACCAAATACTTCCTCTTTCAGGTATAATTTAGGGAAATAACACCGGTTTCCCTCACCACTGGCAACCTACACCATAAGTACACATAACCAGTGTAATTCTCAAACTGAAGACAAGGGTTTCTGAACCACTCAGACTGACTGCATCTGCCACACACTTGTAATCACTAAGGTTAAACAAAAGTACCAATGCAGCCTTCCAACAGGGTAAGGCTTTTGCAAAATCTAAAGGCCTGCCTTCTGGGAGTTGAACAAATGGGATTTTATTACCTCTTGGGGAAAAAAGTTAAAGAGGAATGCTGACTTCAACACAGGGGAAGACTCTGCTAAGACATGTTTGTTGTGCAAATTAATTCCTCAGGAAAACTTTTTCAAATTCAGCTGAATTCTTGACCTTCTTGTCTTAGCTCTGATAACATTCTGCTACACTCTCAAGGCAAACCAGAAAGTTCACAGCCTCAAAATTGCTGATACCATTCTGTTGCTCAACTTCAGCAGTTATGTTCTTTTATTGGATAATGTATTTCTCCTTTATTGATGGATATGACCTTCATCAATCTTTTCTAGTGAAAGAGAAACTAAATATTTATTTCTTGCTATCAAAAATATTTAACATTCTGGTTCCTGTTCAACAAGGTAGCATCAGTTTTTCACAGTAAATGTTTACATTTTACAATCTTTAGCTCTTACTTACCTCCTTCTAGCCTCTTTTGAGTAAGAACCAGCCTATTCCTAGCATAAAAACATCTTGGAAATTACAACAGGAAATAAATCCCCTTTAAAAGTTCAGTCTGGCATACATTACGAAAAAAATATTTAAAGAACATATTGTAAAATCAAAATTCAAAGAGCACAAGAGGTTGTAGAAGAAAATAAGGAATGTGTTTAACTGCATGATGGAAGTGTCAAGACTTTCCTTCCAGAACCTGAAGGGAACCTACAAGAAGGATGGAGAGGGACTTTTTACAAGAGCATGTTGTGACAAGACAAGGGGGAATTGCTTCAAACCAAAAGAAAGTATGTTTAGATTAGGTTTTAGGATGAAGCTCTTTGCTATGAGGGTGGTGAGGCACTGGAACAGGTTATCCAGAGGAAGCTGGGGATGCCCCATCCCTGGAGGTGTTCCAGGGATAGGGCACTGAGCAACCTGGTCTAGAGGAGTGTCCCTAACCATGGCAGGGGGGTTGGAACCAGATGATCTTTAAGGCCCCTTCCAACCCAAGCCATTCTATGATTCTATGCAGAAAATGAACTTATTTTCAAAATTACAATGAAACACAGTCTATAATCTTCAGGCTTCATATAATCTTTAAAGCTTCATATTTGATTTCAAAACTGAGTGAAGAAAAAAATGCGTGTGATGGTTATCAAATGTTTTATAATGCAAAAGTTTAAAAAATATCTGAAAATAATGATAGTACTGTTTAAAACAACATGCCTTAGATAAAATGTTAATCAGATGAAATACAATTAAATTTACTGTCTCATAGACAGATTGCTGAAGAATTCAGCAAAATCTCTGAAGAGATGCTGGTGTCACAGAGTACAAATGAACATGATTTCTAGCTCCTGTTGCATCAGGAGGCAGAAATACTTTAGCTTTAGTAGAGAACCAAGCCAGCCATTATCAGTGAAGCTGTGTAATGGGCTGAGACTTGGCCATGTGTGAGAACCCAACAACAGATACTTCTGAGCTCCAGGAGAGCTCATTTTTCAGGACCACCATCACATAACATGTAACTGCTTGTGAGTAAGGTGGGAGTTGACCCTCACAGTTGATTCCCCTGCAGTTCTGCACAGCATTGCACTAAAGACTTTAAAGAGAAACGATTTTCATTATCTAACCAAAGTACAAATGTTCCATTTCCTTACTGACCTCAGAAGATTTAATAAGAATTTATTTAATTCCTGTACAGCAGACACACGACTAGCTCATAATGCATCCACTAATTTTGTTCATTTTCTTTCTTGAAGGCTGTTCACTTCCTAAGTCTTTAACTTACATTGCAAAGTCCTCCAAATATGACATCAATGTTTTGCTGGCTATAAACTCAAACAACAGTGTATTCACGTAATACAATGCCTCCTCTTCAGGGAACTGGGATGAGAAATCTGTCAAAGTGAAAGAAACCTTTACAGTGAAAATCCCTATAGAATAGGGATAGTATAGGAAAATAAAGGAAAAAAAGTTGGAAAGTGACAAATTAAGTGTAGAATATGGTCCTAAAAGATGACTGTGTTCTGATTTTCAGGTGGTCATGTTGAAGTGTACATTCCATGTGGGCCTAGTTTTACAAACCAGTCCATTGTGCAGGAAGGGGCTCAGGCCAAAGAACTCAGGAAGACAGAAACTTGAAGTGCCCCACCACTGATACAGACATGTGCTGAATAAGCTTTGGGTTTTGTCCTACTGTTTAGAAAGACCAGATTGTCATCTTAACCTTTATGGTGCAACACAGTATAGGAAGTTTTAAGTTTTCAAGGCTTCAGAAGTCTCAACCACCAGCTCTCAAGGAATTGACTGAGAAGCTGGGAACTACTGACAATTAACATTTAATGAATTCTTTAACCCTGAGGGATGTGTTGGCAGATGAGGGCAGGAACAAGAGGGATGTTACATTGATAAATCGTACCCAGGATCAGAGCTGGCATTCCCAAACTGTCAGCTCCAAGGGGCGGGGCAGAGGCTGATGGTAATGAGGAAATCATCGGGGGAAAACGACACCTCTTCCTAAATAATGCCAACGCTCGTGGCTGATGGAAACTCCCTCTTGTCAAGTTAAGTTACCAAGATTCAAGGTGACCAGGCAAAAGTAACTATAGCCTAAAGCTATGGGGAATTGTGAAGGCATTTTGCTTTGCACTTGGGTCACACTCAGGCAAAACAAAAAGAGGGTAAAAAAACCCACAACAGATCAATACAGCATTTACCAAATATAGCAAACTGGGACTTACGGTCTCCTTGAGTCATCCTCGGCGAGATTCCAGTGGAATTTTTCTTTGCCCTAATACTGTTCTTTTAAAAAAATATCCCACAAACAAAACAGGAGGGGTTTTGTTCCTTTTTAGAAGATAGGGCACACTAAATTATGGAGTATCTGGACTCGGCAGGAAACTGGGTTGTTGAAGCCACACACTGACCTCGAGTACACCAATCCCAGTCTATTTTGCAGGACAGTGAACTTCTAAGACTTTGGGGTAAACCAAACATTTTGTACGGACTCTTAGTTCAGAACATCTATAGCTAAACAGCCTAATTTTACAACTACATGATCCATTTCTATTACCAAGCCAAGAAACCCTCCCTTAAAGTTTTTGAGCTTTTGACCAATTTCATTTCAGGGCTGTGCTGAAGAATCCTGCCCCAGGGAAGGCAGTGATGCTCTGATGGGAAGCCCCAGCAGAGGCAGCACGAACACACCTCATGCTGCTTCATCTGTAGCTCTGCTATGGCACCGCCTCAGCTGGGAATGAGCAGCCATTTTCTTCCTATGTATCCCTCCTAGGACACTGGAGCACAGCGAATGTGGTTTTTTTCAGTGGATCCAGAAACTTAAGAGTGCTTTTCTATCTTGTATTTCACGCATTTCCTCTTCTACTAATCTTATTTAAACACTAGATTAGTAAAATAATTGCAAATCTGTTACCTCCTCAACATGCCTGTCAGACTAATCTACAGCCCAATTCCTTAAGAATATTAAGTCAGAGGAATGTCAAGCAAGAGACAAATCAGCAAGAGACAAATCTGGTGAAAACCACTAAATTCAGCTTGCCCCATTCACATCTTTCTGTCCCTGTTAACTTTTCAGTATCAGCCAGTTTAACAGCCACTTACTAGCCCAATATTTGAGCATTCCAGCATGAATTCCAGTGTCTAACTGCCCAACTCGCTTGAAATCTCAATTTTCAATAAACAAAAGAATCCTAAAATGACCTGTCACGAAGGTAACCTTTTCTTTAAAACACAAGGAATTCTAACTGAGCTATCCAATCTCTTAATTAAGACTGAGACAGTTAAAAGCTGAGAAAGACGAAGTATTTCTACTAATGCCCTAAAAGGCAATCAAGCAATTTAAATTCACAAACTTGAATTAACAGACACACACTCACGAAAGAAAAACAGAGACGTGCTTAAGGGGAGGCCAAATTGTTTTATTTAATTTTTTAGTGACCAATTGGATTTTTGGCAGAAAGCTCTGCTCTTTCTTTTTTTCTGGTTTTTTATTTTTGGGATTTTTTTTATCTCTTTAAAGAAATCAGCAGTGCTCAAATTGGTGGGTTGGAACTTTAGTCAAATTCCAGTTAATTTTAAAAACAAACAGATGAACAGGAATTCCAGACAGTTTCCAGAGCAGAAGGCAAAACTTCACATTTGTATGAAAATTCCACGTTTATACTTGATTGGGAAACAGAACGTAAAACTATTGTCAGTAGTGCACGAATAAAACATTCACATTTGATCTGGAACCTTAATCAGAAAGCTGTACTCTCCTTCCAAAATTTTCATTACCTTGTGCAAAGCAAGTCAAGTCTTCATGTGTCAAACACACACGTAAAATTGTCCATATTTTATATACAAGACATCTACCAATCAGGCAGTGCAAAATACATCCTTTCATAACAAAACTAAAATGTACCTCTCAAAGTATGAACAAGAATATACACATAATACAAGATGTACACTATTTACACAACCATAAAAAATATAATACAAGGGTTTTTTTTTTTTATGTGATTTTAAGACTTGACAGTCTTTTGCAATTTTTGTTGCAACAAGGCATGTTTAAGTTTCCTGGATGGAGTTTTCTTTGCCAATTACTCAGGAGATTTTGGAAACTATGCTTGAACTTTCAGGAGAGTTTTCAAATGGACTGCCATCAACTCCCTGTTTTGGTCAGACAGTTCAGCTGTGCCACCCACCCAGTGGCTGGGAGGCTTTGGAAGGACACTGGGAGATGGTGGGTCACTAAACTTTGCCCCGGCATAATTTTCTTTTTGGCTCACTTCGTTTAGGGTGATAGGTTTCTTGGACTTGGCATTTCTGAAGTTCTCTGTGTTTTTAAGTGGCTTTTTCTCCTGCTTCTGAACTACTTCCGGCGACACAGAATCCTGCCAAAAGTTCTCGATCTTTTTCGCCGAGGCGATCTTCGTCAGTGGCGCGTTACACTTACTCTTCTGCCTGTTAATCTTTGGTTGTTCACACAGGTGTAAGCTGTGAACGGGCTGGCCGTAGGGGACGGCCGCCTTCTCTGTCTTTCCCATCTTGGTCTTTAAGAACTGCGGAGACAAAGAAGAGTCACGTCAACCACGACCCCTCTCCTCCGCGTTCGCTCACCGCCTGGGGCCACCTCAGGCAGGGGGAGG
>VZRZ01004225.1:9052-93942 GCA_013398175.1 Climacteris rufus
CGCGCTCGGGATCCGGGGACGGGCGGGGTGTCCCGGAGAGCGCAGCCCGCGGCGCCCGGCGGCACTGAGTGAGGTGTGGGGCCGGGAATGGCTCCGAGATGGAAAGAGACCCCCGGGCTGGGTCACGGCCGCTGCCCCTCGGCCGAAGGGCCGTACGGGGCTCAAGCAAGAGCGTCTGTCGTGGTTGTTTGTGCCGGTGCCTTCATCCGCCGCCGGGGCCGCGCGGACCGCCCCGCACGCCTTTCTGCCGAAGGGAGCCAGAGCTGGGAACTGGCTCCGTCCTTTTGCACAGCCACATCGGGAGTTCTCCCAGAAGTAGCCCGAAAGCTCCGGTATCGCGGTGAGCTCGCAATGCAAGAGCAGGGCTGCCACCGCCGCGCAAAGTGCTAAATCACGGCTCTGCGAAGTGGCCATGACTGTGGTCCCTCGGCAGCCTCACCCGCGGGCAGCCACCCGAGCCCAGGGGAGGCAAGAACGAGGTGTGGTACAGCAAACAGCAAAAGCGCCCGAACCTCCGCCCACCCCGCCCCGATGCTACTCCCGGTCCGTTCGCGGGTGCCGTGAGCCCCTGGAGCAAGGCAGTAGTGACGTTTGCTAAAGCACTAATCGCCTTTTTAGGGGAATGAAGTGCACTGACAGCGGGTTCTTAGCAGCCCTTCCGGCCCCACCGCGCGGTACCGGCATCTCCTGTTTGATCGCCCACGAACCCGAGCCCGGGTGTGAGGCGGTCGGTGCCGTCCCGCCCGCAGACCCGCTGCCGGCGGTCCACATGAGATGGCCTTTGGAAATGACCGCGCTAGAGGCTCGCTCCATCCCTGCCCAGGGACGTACATCCCTTGCCACGGTAGGACGGTCGGACTCACCCTGCTGAGAGCATCCCCTAGCCGGAGGAAGTAGAGAGCACCAGGAGAAAGGGAGAAACAGCACCTCTGGATCGAGGGGCTTTCCAGAAGTGGCAAGAAATATTTGAAGGCTTCATGCAAAACCAGAACTCACCCCACCTGCTCAAAACACTCAACCGCTTCTCTGTGTAAGTGCTCTGATTGTATTTGCTTAGCAAAGTCTTAATCATGTTTTACATCCCTCTCCTCTCCCATTTTCCTCCATTTTCATAGTTGCACTGAATCTTAGATTAGATTATAGACTCCGTGGGCTAGAGATCACCGTTTGTTAGTGCAAACTGCCGTAACTGGAACCAATGAGCTATGCTTTCACACAGTTAGGTCACTCCACTGACTGGCTGCATGATTTTTACCTAACATTTTTTACCTTGGTAGCTGGACTTACCATCTACATTTCTCACTGAATAACTGGATCTCTGCTTACAGATCCACTGTTCCTCCAAGCGATGTGTAAATAATTCTTTCAGTTTCCCCTTGTAAACAATGTTCCCATTGATGTTTCATTTGCTTTTGTCACATTGCAAAAATAGTCTGTGGTAGGAAAGTCGAGTTTGGGAATGTCCAGTTCAGTTTCCAGCCCTAAGAGGTGAGGAACCCAACAATGCCTTTTCCCACACAGGAACAGCAGGAGGTAGAGTGCCAGTTGGAAAGCAGGTGTATTGAGTGTTTGCTAAAACTCCAAACACTTTTCCAGTACAGGCTGTAGGCTCCCAGTGGGAGTTTCTCCAGGCTCCTAGTGTCATCATCTGACATGGCTCAGACATCATGGGAAGGCCTGGGGCGCAGGTTACAGTCACAGACTGTGGAATTGTTGCTCCACCTCCCCACCCGCTGTCCCTTCTGCTGTGCTTCTTGGCTCTTCCCTGTAGTTTGATGCTCGTCTGTGCCTCCCCCTTGCTCCCAGTGCCCTCCAGCACAGCCTTCTTGTAGTCTTCTAAACTAGCCTCCACTTTAAGATCCGTTTCTAAGGTGGGACCCAAAACTGTAGAACCCATCATTCCATCCTTGGTCTTGCTGCAGAACGTGCCAGTGCCAGTTTTTGTCGGGTCTTTGACAAAAACACCAGCAGAATTGCTTGGGGATTCAAGTCGGTTCAGCCACTCTCTGACTCATTTCTCTAAATAAACACACTGGTTTCCCCAGGCTGTCTCTGGCTCAGTACAAACTCCCAGTGCTCTGGTTCCCACTCGAAGGGTCATTATTCTGTGATTACAGATTATTTCCCCTCCCTCTCCACATTTACAAGAGAATGTAACCCTAGTGACTGGCATTACACCTGACTCTCACAGCTTCTAAGTTTTCCAAACTGTTATATGGGTTTACCTTCTTGCCATCCTTTAGTCCTTCCAAAAATTTTATAATTAGAAAATTCAGATAATTTATAAAAACCATTAGCAATTTTGTGGACACACCCCCGAATCCTGTGTAAATTTGCTGGATTTTTTCCCCACTGGCTTTATTACATTCCATTAGTCCTCATGCTGAGAGTGCAGCATCTCACCCTCCTAAACATCCTGCAACAGGGGAACTTTATTTAAGGTCGAAGCTTTTCTAAGCAAGGAACTGAATGATGTTACTGCTCCCGACCTTACACTGTGGTTTCTACAGTCTGCTAAAATCAGGTTGGCCTTGATTAAACATATTGGCTTCTTACACATGAGAGTCATCTTTATATGACCTTAGATTAACCAAAAGGGTAATCCCACAGTAAATAGGAAATCAGACTTCTAGTGGAAAAATGCAGTAGCTAGTGGGGAACTAGTGGGGTGAAAACAAGAGGAGCCAGTTCCTCCTCTTACATCCTTTGCTTTCTCAGTCCATTTCCTCCTCTCTGGTTGGGGCTGAATGTTGGTGTGCTAGGGAATGGCAACAAGATAGTACAGCACTGCTTTTCCTCCTTTTTTGCTGAAGTTTCTCATTTTCTGTGGAGGGACTTTTGCCCTTGTTCATAAATTAGATGCTAAAATAAGCCTGTGGCAAGGGGTTCCATTTAGCACTTGTCAGTGCTGGGGTAGTGGTTGAACTCTTAAAGATCTTTTTTAACCTAAAGGATTCCGTGGTTCTGTGATTCTGGAGGATGCTCCATTCTGATTGTCCTTGCACATCCCAGCTGTCTGGGGACTGCCAGCTCTGGCTGGGAGGTAGCGACCTCATTGCTGCCCCAGCCATGTCTCCAGCAGCTCCAGGACACCTGGAAGTGCAGACACTGGTGAGGAGGTGTAGCACAGTCCCCGAATAAAACATTGTCAAGAAAGTGGGCAGCTGCATTTATATTTCTGAACAGTCTTGGGCCATAAACAGCAAGAGGAATGTATGACAGAAATGCCAGCTGGCAGAGAGAAGGTCTTGAGTGAGGTCTGGTTCTCAGAGAAAACCCTAAAAACTCTTCTGGGGGATGAAGAGACAGAAAGAAAAAGAGAAATGCCTTTTGCCACTTAATAAAAGAAAAAAATAACCACAACTTAAAAAAGTAAGTGTTAAAAATAAAATAGAAAAGAACTATAAGCAAAGGATTAAAGAACATTTCTCTCCTTCATGTTTCCCCTCCCCACCACAAAAAAAAATTGTTGTGGTTAAGTTTTTTATATTGCAGGATTTCAAATAAAGTTGACTTTTAAATCTTCCCCTGACATCTGGTTTGTAATTAATGGAGCAGTAAATAGGAGGGAGACAGAAGCTGCCTCAGAAGCCTGTCCTTGATACATGACTGTCCAGCAATATAGCTAGATGAGCGATGCCACCCCCAGGCTCCAGCACTTAAACAAAATCCAGGCTGGTTTTGGTGGCAACACAAGCCATTTCATCTTCCCCCTACAACAAGGCTGCCAATTATCTGGCTGCAGTTGGGGATTTGATGCTGGTGACAGACATTGAAGGAAATATCTGCTTTATGAGGATATGGATTGTCTAATGTAACTGACGTTGCTAGTATCTTAATTGTGGGGTTTTTTTACCTGAGGACAATCTGCTTCAAGAGGAAAATGATGCTAACAGCTGCTGTGTTTCCTTCATTGTTCAAATATTAACAAAAAGCTTTCTGTAAGGGAAGGTAGGAAACACTGTTGTGTAAAGGTACTTGGGTTAGAGGGATTTGGAGGGTTTAGAAGACACTATGAAAATATTCGACCTTCCTCTTTTCCACAAATGCAGTGATGCTGTGAGCTGCTCACATCACATTGCCCATCACCAGGGTGATATGGGGGGGATGGTGGTGCTGTGCCGCGGCTCCCGTCCCTGCTCCCTCAGTCAGCAGCTGCATGAGGGCCAAATGAGCACTCACATTTTGCTTCTTCCCCGGCTCCACCTGCATGAGCTCATCTTGGGGAAACCAGTTTTTCTCCAGGGAGCAGATTGACATTCCCAAACTTATACAAGTTATAGGAGACTCGATGGGACCATTATGACATTTGTTACTTCATTACAGATTTCAGCTGGACTTCATCTCATACCCCACAGACTAAGGCCATTTGCCAAATTTGCCTGTAATTGAGTTATTTATTGATCTCACCATGTCATAAATAGGAAGATTTGGCTTCCTTTGGCATAAGATGCTCTGCAGTCTGTTCCCTACAAGGATCCTTATGTGTTGCAACTCATTGAAAAAAGGATGTCCTTGCACAGAAGGCTGTGGTGATTAATTATATGTATATCAATAGCGCCTTCCAGGGAGGCTGGGTCCCAGCTGTGCTCAGTGCAGGTGTGTGTGCAGACAGGTGGATGGCTCTGTATGCAAAAAGTGACAGCTGAAGAGACCAGAAGAAAAGACAGCAGGAAGGTGGAAAAATGAAGTTTCTGAGGACTGCCTATGCTGCACTCCTGGGCTGGGAAACTCCATGCCTGCCTCCAGTAAAGTTTAGGCAGGACAGAGAAACATGTTGGTTGCCTAATTTCCCAAAAGGGCTCAATCTAGGAGGCTTTTTAGAGAGCAGAGATCAGGACTAGGTGAATCACGGTCACAAATAATTTTGTTACGGTCATATTTTGTCCTGCTTTTCTGCTGGCACTAGAGCATGTTCAGTTCTGCAGGGATGGGGTACAGGGAGCTGAGCCCTCAAGAAAACATTTACCTTTTCTTCTTCCCCAATCTCCAATAAATTTTCCATGCCCCTGTGCCAAGGCCACCTTATTGAATGAAATTCCTCTGACTCAGATGTGCAACAAGCAATTCCCCAGGACTGTTGCCCAAGACCTTTCTCCCATCACTACTCCATGATACCCTGTCTATTTCTGCCTCCATTTTCTTCAGGTCACATCAAATTCCCAGGTCCCTTTCCTGCCAGAACTGGAGATACTTCCTGATGGAAGTATGCTACTGCATCTTTGCTTGCCTATGCAAAGGAATGGCAGGTTTTATTGTGGAGTAAGGTGCAGGTATTGCCTGGCCTCTGCAAAGCAGGTGGCAATGCAGGAGCCACCATTGCCAGCAACAGTTTCAAAGGGGTGGATGGAGCATGGGAGATGATGATAAGGAAAACAAGTGGCAGGGAGTGTGAGAAGACAAGCAAACCAATAGAAAGCTGGCTAGAAACAACTGGGTAGAGCAGCACCCAAAAGAAACAAGCTGGAAAATTGCATTACAAGGAAATAAACCATATCTGAGCTGGGTGCCTGCATCTCAGAAAAGCAAAAAGATGAGAGCTCCCAAAAGGCAATGGTGATTCATCTCTTTGCAGGGAATGTGACTGAGAAGGGCAAAGGAAAGGCAGCACTGAGCCAGAGATCTGCTGCTCTTTTCCAACAGTGCATCTCCACCTTCTGAGCCACCCTGTTGATCCACAAATGAGACCTGGCAAATGCCCATTGTGCACAAAGCTTCAGAGAGGCTAGACTACGGTGCTGGCCCTTGGTAGGTGTGTCAGGATGAAGACTCTCCCCTTCTTTTGCAGGTGAACACCCACGGGCAGCCCTGGAGGGCAATGACAAAATGCTCTGGTGGCTGATGAGGTAGGAAAAGGGAAAATGTGTCAGTGCTCCAGGATGATCCACAGCCAAAGCTTCCCTTTAGCTGCACTCCTCTCTCCAGGCGACAGTGCCTGCACAGAAGGCAAGGGCAGTGGCAACTGGAGGGTGTCTCCAGCAGAACCCAGGGGAAAAGCAGCACCGAGCCAAAATCATCAAGCATATATCTCATTGCTTTGAAAATATTTTTTCCATTTAGGACTTAGCTCTGTTTATCCAAAGTCAGAGAAGGGACTCAAAACCAGCATCAGGCTCCACATACTGGTACTGTAAGTGATCGCTAGCAGTTGCCATGCAGGATTCTCCACTTACATTTGTTTTGCTTCTTTTGTGACATTTGATTAAAGTCTTGCTATCCTAAATATTAATTAAAGTCCTTGGAGGCAAGGCCTACATTTCAGTTTGCCTCCCAAGTTCACCAGCTCCATCCTCCTCCTCCTCCTCCTCCTCCAAATATGTTTTGCTATAAATTACTGGCACTGTTTCTGTTGATAGTCAACATAATCAAACATTTGTAAGCATGCTGTCTCTTCAATCTGTTCAGTTGATGCACTTTACCTGATCTTTCATTAAAGTAATCAAAACACTTGCTGTGCCACGTCTAATGAATGTTGCATGTATGATTAAGTACTTTCATTCATATTGCAAGTTTGATTTAATGTAATCTGCCTTTCAGACAGCCATTAGCCTAGCTCCTGCGTGAATTCGATTAATTGGCTGAATTCTTCCAGATGTCCATTAAGTATTACAGGAATTTCTATGTAAAAACAGCAGGGACCATCTAGCAGAGAAGCAAACAATGATATGTTATATTGCTGCCATGACTTACAAAAAGCTGGATTCATTTTCATTAATAAAACATCTGTACTGTTGCACAGCTATGCATCAAGATGCATTTATTTTATATGTTTATTTCTCTTATGACTATAAATAGACAGTTAAACAGAAGCACAGTATGTTCAGTTGGAAGATGCACAAACAGAACTGTATCAGAAATGAAATCACAATAAAGAATAGCGGAGTTAGGACTTCAAGTATGGGGTGTTGTAACAAACATGGCCGGGGCTCCTATGGCTGCGTGGTATTTCTCAGCATAAAGGCATTTTTCTTGGATCATGATGAATCTGAAAACAGTTGGTTCCTGGGTTGAAATGTCCTATGTCCAGTTTATGTTTATATGGCTTATTGTACCCTTAAGTGGGAAGAAAAATGCAGTTTGGCATTCTTAATTGGTATGGGGTCAAAAGAAAAAGTGTCATTAAAATAAACAGTTTTTCTTAATTCTTGAAATGAGAATTATTTTCTCTTTTTTTTTCCCCCATAAAGTTACACTTCTGTAAGGAATATCTTTTTCTAAAAAGTAAAGCCCCCAGACGCCAGTGTGTGTTTCAGTGCCTGTACCCAGCCCATGCAGGGCGTGGTGCTGTTTCAGGGGATGGGGAGGATGCTCCACATCCCGAAGTAGCTCCCTTTACTTTCTGCTGACATTGCCAGATCTGAGAGCACCTTTTGAAGATGCATGCGAGATCTCAGAACCAACTTGCCCCTTTTGTCCTCTCTCCCCCTGTCTACCCTTCTTGTCCTCAGGAATGAGCCCGTGGGGCAGACTGGAGAAGTCTGGCAGGAGCTTGACACTGACCCTGCCGCCCCGAGCTCAGCACACCTTCATTTCCCTGAAAGTGTGGCACTTCTCATCGCAGTCAGGGAGCTGCAGGGCTCTGCCTGTCGCCACTCGGCTCTGCCGAGTCAGGAACTGAGGAAGGGAGAGGAAAAGCAGCACTGCAGCAGTGTTGCAACCGCTCCTGGCAGTGCTCAGTCAAGCAGCTCCGTCTCACCTGGGAAACAGCCAGATCACACTCTTCCCTCTCCTTCCTGGCTCCATCTTTCCCAGCTGCTGCACAGCCTTATGAATGTGCTTGGTCCTGGATGTACCTCTGCCTCATTGGGGAAACAATTGCCACTGTCCACCACATCAGGATTTTAGTGAATGTCCTGTCCGAATTAGCAGCAGCTTGTACAAGCCAGTTCATTTTCAAGGGCTGTTTTAACAGACGATGGATTTGCAGGAGACATCTGAAATCATACTGTTCAGCAAAACTTAAGTTTATTTAAGCTACAATAAAAGGGATTGAGATTTGCTAAACTCTAACTCCTTTTTTTTCCCAGCATAATCACTGCACTGGCTAACAGCTTGCTTCTTTATGTACACATTCTCCTCTGCTTTCACTTCTTTCTTTGTTTCTTGCTTTTGTTCCTGTGTTGTCTATTATTCTCCTATAGCAAAGTTATCCATTAAAATTCTGTATTATTGGTATATTATTATACTGTATTATATTATCAATATTATCTGTATTCTGCTATGAATTTAAGACAAATTTAAGACACTTTAAGACATATTTTCTACAGTTGTGCTGGGAGACTTTGCTCCAGTACCCACATAACCTCATAAAAGCCTGGCCCTGTTGTATTGTACCTAAATTGTTAAACTAACCTGTTGCAAGGGTCTCCTGCCCATGACAGGGGAAAGCAAAACACGGAGAGCTGATTGACTCCCTTGATCTCTGTTACAGAGGGATTTTCTTAGCAGGGAGAGCAGTGGGTTGTGTGGAGAAGGGGAGCGTACGCGGGAGCGAGTGGTGAGCAGGAGGTGAGGCAGGCTGTCCTCAGCACGGAGCAGGAGCCTCAGCGGCAGCAGCAGCAGCAGAAGCACTTTCCCCTTTCAGTCAGAAACCTGACTCTCAATGCAACGAAAACAGTTTCTATATTTTTGCACAGAGGAAAATAGTGTTAATATCATTTATAGATGACCAGCCTAAAAATTAAATGTAGCAAAGCAAAGCAAGCCTTTTCTAGTCTCCGGTGCTATGTGTTTTTCAAGGCAAATGTGGAAAAGTCACATCTTCTTTTGAAGACCAGGAGACTGAAAAATTAAATCAGGGGGCTTTGTGACTGATGTTTTTCTAATACAAATGTTTTGAAATCCCTGCCTTTCATGTGTCTCTTACAAATAAGCAAAAATGTATGATGAGTCATCTTTGCTTTTAATTCCTTTAATAGATTCTTACCTCACCCACTAACATCTAAACAATTCTCATTTCTGTAACAATCCCTTCCTCAGTGGTAAATATTGCTCTCAGACAACATCTTTTTTGGAGGTTCATTATGTTTATTCTGTGGCTGAGACTCATTATACTCAGTTATTTATTTAAAAGAACAAAATGACAGCAAATGCCTGCATTTATCATGTCTCCCCTTACACATATATTAAATATATTTCAGCGACAAGGCCCAGCACTTTCAGAATTTCAAAAAAACATCTGGCCTTCCTTCCTAGCCATCACTCCTTGAGAAAGGAATACTGGGAGGCGATGGTGGAGTCTAACCTTGCCTGCTAAATGAGACTCCACTGACACTAATGGGAGACTTGGCAGAGACAGGAAAATAATTTATGAACTATTTGAATATTTTCAATTATAAAATAAAAAAAAGCTTGGAAAATGATTAAGAAGGAAGAAGCAAATGAAAACACCACTAATAAGGCATGGTGAAATGGTGTATGTGGAACCAGTCCAAGAAAAAATTTGGATATCTAACAACAAGTTTGAGTTTTCCTGAAATACCAAAGTATCACCCATCTCACTGAAGAGCTTGCCAAAAAAAAGTCCACAACCTTCACACAGGAAAAAGTCCTCAGCCATTTAAACTAACATTTCACTAATGCAACATTCATGGCTTCTGTTTGTGGTCTTCTAAACCAAACCCCAAGTCCTACAGTGGCAACCACTTCTGCTCATACCCAACTACATCTGGCCCTCAAAAGAGAGGCGCTAACTGGCCCACAGTCATAGCAAAAGGTTTTTGAGATTATAATCAACATAATTATAAAAATGGAGAGAGGTTTGGCCTCAATGAGCTGTAAAATACATTTTTAACTAGGCCACTGATACAGAAGAGACAAGATGAAAAACAAGAGAAGGGGGCAAAGGTTTGGCTGTGTGGCCATTCTGGGAACTGACTGAAAAAAAAAGGAGCAAAGCTATTCAGAGCAGGTCATTAAAGAAAAAAATATCTTAAACAAGCCTAAAAGATAGGAAATAGAAATATGACATGGCCGCTTACAAAGCAGAGGTCAAAAAGACATCAGTAATTAATGATGAAAAGATAAAGAACCAAATACTTAATTTCAAAGAAATAGTCAGAAAAGGCACAATGGCACTGTGAACAGGAGAAAAGACTTCGCAGAAATAAATGGAAATGAATAAGATCTCAATAGGAGAAAAATGGATAATTGAAAAAGTAGAAGAACTGCAAATTGCTGTAGAAATTCACCTGGAACATAAACCAGTTATTTGGGACTGAGGGTGAAATATAGTTTTGAATGGATCCATTTTCTTCAAAGGGACCTCCAGATACATACTGTCAATTTTGCTCTGATATTTTTCCATTGCAGTTTTTGTACATGGAAAATATAGGTGAAAATGTCGACCATGTTTGAAAGTTTAAAGACTACTTTCTGAAATGCAGCCCAGTGGATTTTACTTCTGTTTCATCAAGAGATGCCTACTGGAATGAAAGGTGTGGGAAGCATAAGCCAAGAAAAATGGAGAACAGCAGACATTTTGAAACAGCAGTTCCAAGCTAGCATCTTCCCATGTTTTCTCTATTGTTTTCTGAGCTTCAGCTCAGATAAGCAAACTAGATACTCATGAAGACCTAGAATGGCCTAGGTTGGAAGGGATCTTAAATATCATCTCATTCCAAACCCCTTGCCATGGGCAGGGACAACTTCCACTACACTAGGTTGCTTAGAACTTCATCCAGACTGGCCTTGAACACTTCCAGAGATAGGGAATCCATCATTTCTTTGGGCAACGTGTACCAGTGCCTCACCACTCTCACAGTACAGAATTATTTCCTAATATCTAATCTAAGCCTACCCTCTTTCAGTTTGAAGCCACTCCCCCTTGTCCTGTCACTACATGCCCTTGCACAAGGTCTCTCTCCAGCTTTCTTGGAAGTTCCCTGCAGGTAACATGAAGGCCACAATCAGGTCACCCCAAAGTCTTCTCTTTTCCAGGCTGAACGATCCCAATTCTCTCAGCCTTTCCTCATTGGAGAGGTGCTCCATCCCTGCAATCATCTTGGTGGCCTCCTCTGGACTCGCTGCAAAAGATCAATGTCCTTCCAGTGCTGGGGACCCCAGAGCTGGATGCAGCACTGCAGGTGGGGTCTCACCCGGGCACAGCAGAGCAGAGGGGCAGAATCCCCTCCCTCTCCCTGCTGGCCACGCTGCTTTGGACGCAGCCCAGGACACGTTTGGCTCTCTGGGCTCCAAGTGCACATTGCTGGGCCATGCCCAGCCTCTCACCCACCAGCACCCCCAAGTCCCTGTGGGCAGGGCTGCTCTCCATCTGTTCACCCCCAGCCTGTGTTGGTACTGGGGGTTGCCCTGGTTCAGGCACAGCACTGTGCACTTGGTCTTGTTAATCTCATGAGATTCCCACAGGCCAACTTCTCCAGCTTGTCCAGTTCCCTCTGGATGTCATCCCATCCTTGAGGTGTGTCAACTGCACCACTCAACTTGGTGTCATCTGCAAACTTGCTGAGGGTGCACTTGATCCCTTTATCTATGTAATTAATGAAGATATTAAATAATCGTGGTCCCAATACAGACTCTTGAAGGACACCACTTGTCATGATATCCATCGTGACTCTGAGCTGTTGAATGAAGAGTGTAAAACAGCCTAGATCATACGGCCTCCGTTAGTCTCTTTAGTTGTAACAAAAGGAGTTCACCTCAATGAGAAAACGATTAAGGGAAGGTATGACTTTCCCACTGTTGCTGGTGCAGGAGGCTGACCCGCCATTTCCATTGAAGAAGATGAGGAAGAGGAAATAATCTATATTACAGAATTGTTTCAGTTAATTTCCCAGTTAAGGTCTTCTTTTTTTTTTCTCCAAGAACTGTATGAGAAGACTGCTTTACAAAAGCCTATAGCTGTGTTAAGTGACATCTTAAGCAGGTCACATTTTTCAGAATAACCAAGTCTAACCTTCTCCTGTCTTGGTTGAGTCCCCTGATGCTGGTAAGGAGATCTCTGGTATGTGGAATGGCAGAGCCCTGCACAGAAGCACAGAGGGCAGTGAAAAATTTATCTCCTCTTCTGAAGAAGCTGGCGCACCAGAGGTTTGATGTATTATGTAGTAATGCACAAGCCCTCCCACCAGTCAGTGACTGCTCCAGCACTATCAGAAGGATTGATAACCACATCACCCCTGTACTGCAGAGCCAGCCCAGACACTGATTCCCACGGGCTGGACCACAACACTGAAATTTTACATGAAGGAGTAATCTGAAGTGCTGTGAACTGCAAAATACAGTGAGGCTGTTGTGGGAGAGGACTGGTGGCACATTTACCTGGTACAGCTGTGGGTCTCAGGCAGTGAAGAAGGACACATGGTAGCTGCTCTTCGTAAAGGTGACCAAGTTCAGCACAGAAGACAGGATGCCGTCTTTCAAATACTGCTTTTCAGTAGCACATCTGTGTGTGGATCCAGGGAAAGAGAGTTAATGATCATCAGCGTTTCAGTGGGACATGGGAAAACTAAGAGTCTTTGTCCTGACATTTCCAGAAACCAAGCAAAAAGAATCCTAACAGCTGTAGGAGTTCAGTGAAGGCAAAAAGCCCTTAAACACCATAAGTCAGTCCGGGTGCATCCGTCTCTGGACACTGAGCCATAATCCCTAAGTGCCCAGTACTCGCAGAGGCTTAATCCTTTTCAACAATGGGATGAGCTGGAAGTTGTATCCTTTCAAGATTTACATAACATCCCAGCACACATGTCTTTTGGGAGGATAAGAGCTGCTTAGTCTCTCCTGCATTCACGTTTTACAGCCATTTGGTTTACAGCCCTGTCTCTCACCCCAGTGGGAAATCCCAAGCTGATGACATTGCCCTCAACCCACCAGCAAGATGGTTATAGGCTTCACAGCTGGCTCAGGCCAGCAGAAAGCACTTCTGCACCCTGTGTCCTGGGTGCAGCCCTTGCCCTGTCACACAATGCATCTTGTTGGGGCCGCTCCCCTGGGACCCCACCAAATGCACACAGGTTCTGTCCTCTAAAGATACAGCAGCAGAAACATGTAAGAAGGTGAGAGTTGGGGGCAGTTGTGTGGAGAAGGACAGTGGCTAACTGGCATCTTGTGAAAAGCCAGCATCCAGGTGTGAGCCAGGCACACAATGTTATTAACCTTGCCTCACCCTTTATTGGGCTTCCTGTGTGCAATTCTTGTGCTGTACCCTTACCTTAAATGTGATCACCATGGGACTCCACAGTCGTGCTCCATTGCTACAGCACTACAATAAGCTGTGTTTCAATTGGGTCAGTACGGATACTGCATCCACTGGAATGAAGTTTGCTTTCAAACAAAATTGTTTTCTGGTGAAGTTCTCAGTTCCTTTGAAAGGCAGAAGCAATCCTGACATCAGCCTTCCTCGCTTTAATTACCCTAAGTGTTTTCTTCATGCCAGCAATCTCCCATGGATGCAACAATCAATTCTCAGGACAAGGATAGGTGAACAACTAACACATCTGAACTGAAAAAAAAGAAAATAGGTATGAAATAGAGAAAAAAAACCTACAGTGAAAATTAGCCCAGTCTTTAGTTGTCAGCTGATATCCTTGCATCTTCCTTTTCCCATCAACTGTGTTTCCTTGCTCTTCTTTTTCAAATCCTGTAGCAGCTTCATCTGCAAACTGGCAGATCCACAGGCTTCCTTGGCTCTTCTTCAGCAGCACAAGGCACTTATCTCTAGCTGGAAAGACTTTCTTTTATTTTGCCAGGGACACATTCCAACATTATTAACTGTGGGAATTTCAGTGTAACTTTTAGCCTCATGACGCTTTTACAAATCTACAGTAGCAACACTATAAAGTCTATACACATTTAGATCATCCCCTAACCCTCTACTTAGGAGAACAAGGTTATAACAAGAAACTGAGGAAGAAACTTGGAAATGTAACAACATACAAGTCAGACTGGACATTTTTAAAGTCTGTCACAAAAATGTAATTATTTTGCCTTGTCCATTTCTTTATACAATGTGAAAATAATATTATCCCTTGCATCACAGCATACAAAAATCTGTAAGAATTACAGATTAAGGAGTGGCTTGTTGTCTTTCTCTGGCTGCTTCAGTTAATGTTTAAGCAATTACCTCTGCCTCTGAGAATGGTACTGAAAATACAAATCTGGCAATGTATGATAAATATCTGATACTGCAAAAGTCCCCCAGATCTGTCATCAAAGCCATTGCATAAAACTCAACCAATGGAGGAAGAGTGCAGGCATACCCTTGGCAGCTATATCTGGGCACTTACTGTGTTATGCAAACCTGGTAAATGGACTAGAGTCAAAATCAGCATTATTATAATCTTACAGGAAAACACAAAATGTCCTCACCTATTTAACTGCTGCCTCAGTTAAACCCCTGTGTGCTTGGGGATGTGTCTATGCTAGAAAAGTGATGTTGATTTTCCATCCCTTGTCCAGTTACAAGTTTCACCACAGAGTCCTGCAAACACCTGGTGTACTGAAACCATACAGAGGCCAAGTATCTGTTGCTGGACAACACGTCTGAGTAGGCAAGTTCAGAGAAATTCAAAAAGCCTAGAATCTACAAGTCCTTCTCCTGACCACAGAGGGGTTATAGACTGTCAGTCAGAGAACAAGTACCTTCCAACCCTCTTACACCTTCAGCCTCAGCACTGGGAGTCAATGGGCACAAGGGGGTGTCCTCCAAGTGCTTTGCTTCAGCAGCTCAAATAGATGACTAGTTCATTGTACGAGGACTTCAGTCCACTTAAAATTGAGGGGAAATCCTCCATGAATACTTTTATAGAGGAAAGTGGGGCAGAGCATTAGCTTGCTCAAGACAACCAGAGTGAGAACCAGAGCTAGATCAGATTTTTTTTCAGCACCAGACCTGAATGGCACCCTTGGTGCCACAGGCTCCATCCTGTGCATGGTGCCCAAGGAGGCATTGCTGACCTCCCATCCCAGACCCCCGGCTTTTCAGGTCAATGAGTCACCCATGGAGAAGAAAGGGAGTTAAAGGGGGAAAATTTGGATGACAATTCATATCTCAGCTTTGGGAGAGCCAGGGGTGAACTCAGACTCCTAAAAAATACTGTGGCTAAAACGTGCTTAGAGCAGACACACACTAAGGCACAGCCAGGGGGACACATACAGAGTTTACAAAGCCAAGTACAGAAACACAGTGAGGAAATGAGAACAAAGATTAACATACAGTGGGTTTGTTTATTATTTAAAAACACTGCCATAGAAAAAGACACCCAAAAGAAGACAGATATTATTTGTCCCCATAATTCCTCCCTGCCAAAGAAAAGGGAAATGTTGGCTGTCACACAGTATCTTTCACATTTAGATTATTTTGGGGAGGAAGGCAGGTAAACAAACCAAAACAGAAATAAATACAAATTTATATTTTTTGTCTATCTAATTTTATGTTCCATAATACTTTCCATTAAACTTAAAATTTAAAAAAAAAATCATTGATAAAATAAGAGCTGCTGGGATTACTAGGAAGAATTTTGTGACAGGTGCCTTCCTGCTAATAGCCCCTTACACACAATGTTGTGGAAGAGAAAGAGGTGAAAAAAACATTGCTATAAGCACTAAGGCCATTTAATCCTTAACATGGGAATGTATTTCTGCTCTTTTTCCCTCTCTAGATTCATTTTATGTTCCCATCAGAAGGTTAATTGTGTTAACAGGAGTTACAGCCACAGGGGAAAGATGTGATTGAATGCTGAGTGCAGTTTTAGCTGATAACCTCCAAGTGAGTGAAAGGGCACAAAAAGGGGTTGATCTCCTCTAAAGGGGTTGTCAGTCATACAGGAAAAAGTGCAGCTGTGGGAGAAACAGCCTTATCTCCCAGGACACGAAGCAGAGAAGCTATCAAAATAATCACGAAGCTACACTCATCCCAGGCTCCGTGTCTGTGCCTCTGACACTGGAGTTAAACGTGAATAACTGGCTTTTTGTGCGTATGAACAAGCAGACCCTGACTTTATGCACATTCTTGAAGACTGACTAGATTGCATGAAAATGTATAATTAACAACAGACCCCAAATAATTATACCTCTAAAAAGTTGGCATGAAACAAAGCTTACATCTTTTAGCTTGATAGCACAACTCCTGTTTGCTGGATTGAGGACATGATTGCACACCAAGGTTTTAGGTAAGACTACCAGCGAAATCTTTCACACACATTTACTCTTAATCAAAAAGGTCCATAAAAGGGTCTGCATGAAAAACAAGGTGTTCTCTCTCCTTGATCCTTTCAGCCCATGTCTGAACTCATCCTGCAAAATTGCATAGGATTTATAGGAAGTAGCTTGGAGAAGGATTGGTGTTTTTTAAGATTAAATATTTTCATAAGCTGTAGTCGATGAGAGTGGGCATTCACGGAAATGTTTCGACCCACAGAGACAGCACAAAGGAGCAAGGTATATTTCAGTGCTAGAATACGAGCAGTGAAGCTTGTGTCTGATTTCTCAAAGGTGCACTGCAGATTCGAGAAACAGAAAGCCTTCTCCTTTGCACTCCAGGACTACTTTAGAAATGTCTTGTGGACACTCCAGAAATGGTTTTATCTGCTGTACAAGCTGAATTGCAGTTGTCCTTTTCTTGCCAATGGAAGGGATACTAAATCTTCAGAAACTGAGAGATGCTTCCTGTTAAGACTGTGGTTCTGCTGCGTTTATAATGAACATCCTTTTATGACATGCAGAGCTAAAAATACGTCTGCTTGTCCAGTTACAGTCATAATATAGCAGTACAGTCTTGCAAGAGAGAAGTAAATAGATGAAGAACAAATTCTTAGACTTCTGCTTTAAAATGCCCAAATATAAACCTGGCAACCTTTCCCCTCAAAGCCTCTAAGTGCAAAAAAAGTTCTGTAATATTAACATTCACAGTGCAACTTGAACAAAACAACTAAAACGCTTATTGACTTGGTAGCAGGGAAAGCCAGTTTGAAATATTTGATCCTATCACCAGCTAAGCAACTATGTGTAAAGTGTAAAGCCTGCACTTGTTGATTTCTGAGATAAAAATCAATAAAACTGTCCATAACCTATAACTCTTTGGTTTACCTCTCCATAGAGATCAAAAGAGAGTAATTAGATTTCTGCCTGACTAGCAGGGGTAGAAAACTGTTTCATTTCGGATCAAAACCTTCCCAGTGGATTACACCTTCTATCCACTGCCTATCAACACTTAACAATTGCTTCTGTATTTGACTTTGACAGAACTACCAGAATGTTACTATCTAATTTTCGGTGTAGTTGATTGAGGGCTTTGATGCTTTATTCTAGTGTCAGATTATAAAATTAATTCTTCTCACTTCATATTTTACATTTTTACTCTGCCTGGTGTTTTGTAACAGCCAGCCTTGCTAATGTGATAAATAATTAAAAAACAAAACTACAATACCCATCCTACCTCTAATTTACAACAAGCAAAAAAACCTTTATCTATTATTGATGATCCAGCCTTTGGATTCAGCTATCACTCTAAACAAGCAGTTGTCTGCCTTGAATTGTCTTTGCACTTCATATTCAAATGAGGTGGACACTGTTGCATATATTTTAATTTGATGACATTTTAATATCACCAGATGCTATTGCCTGCCTAGGAGATAACTGCTCCAAATACAGCCTTCTCCCCACTCTAAGCACAATGATTTTAAGAGATGAGCAGAAAGCAGGTCATGCTTTAAAATAACATTTTATAACACTTTTTACTTTCATGGTATTCTCACATTTTAACAGTCCAAGAGTCTTTCTGTAATAGTGTTTTTTTAAAGAGAAACATCACTCCGTATTTTGATATTTCTTAACTAAGCAGCTTTTTGAACAGGCTGAGAGCATGAAATATCAAATAACAGATAGCACTCTCAACAACTTCATGTCCTAGATAGAGATTAATATGTTAGAAAATACGTGACAGTTGAAGTTCCATGTAATGAGCTGTGGTGATGGACAGATGGAATAAATTCATGCTCTGATGCAGAGGGCTTTGTGAGAAGAAATCCAGATCACAGACAGCCACCTGAAGCCTCCCAGCACCTCTGAGTCTACTCAGAGCAAGCATTTGGGGGCATTTTAGTTACTTATTTGCTTATAAGATTAACAAACCTCCCCATTCTCGCAGCTCTGAGCCTTTTAAAAATAAACACTAAACTTATTTTTAAAAGAGAACTGAAGCACGCATTATTTGAACCTGGCCACAACATATGCTTGTACAAAATTATTACATAAGATTTGAGCTTACCCTAAGTGTACAGATTTAGACTGAAACTCCCAGGAGCTGGAAACATTTTTCACTATATCTTGAGCAGGATAAAGCACCCTAGCTTGTAAAAAGGACTGTATAACTAATGGCTATTTTTTTTGCTACCTGTGTTTTCCCTGTCCCTGCACAATGCCTGCACACAGAGAGTTGTGTGCAGCCTTGGAGGGCTTTTTTGTGACACTACATCCCGACACCAAGAATATCTTCAAATGGTGGCAAAAGGTTGGAGTTAAGGAGTGTGCATCCTGCCCCTCTTCTTCCAATGACCACTATAAATCTATAAAAACTTCTATGGAAACAGACTGCTAAAGTACAGTCCACCCAGGCTGCAGGACACCTCTCTCCTCTGTGAAGGGAACTGAGGAGGGTGGTGGAGGCAACCAGCTAGTCCAGGGTATGTCTTGGCATGCCCCAACACCTTCCAGTTTTGAATGATGAAACCTTCTCTTGCTTGATAAAGCAGTTAAAAAGAGCTTGTGTCCCATCAGGGTTCAGCCAGACCAGAGCACAAGGCAGTGAGACCCCAAGCTTCAGACCATAAATCTACATTGCATGACAGGCTGTCATTGTGTTCATGTTCAGAAGCAAGATGGACATTTTCCTCTCCCTGAAAGACATACAAGTTAGAGTACAGAGTCATGCTGAAATGACTATACTACTGCATTTCAGCTCATTCACATGGCCCTGTCTGAGGCAGGGATTTAGCACTGTACTCCCCAGGGTGGGATTGATAGACCCAGGACAGCCCCAGCATCTCTACTGAAGGAGCTCTTTCCACTGGGAAAGTTCTGGTGTTTCCATGAGGACAGTTTGGATGTCTGCTCTCTGCCATGCTTGAAATGGGGACAAATGTCAGTGTTCACCCCCAAAGGCAGAAAAAGGGCTACACTCTGTGCTTGGTGATAATTGTGCTCAGTATGCCAAGTAACATCACCAAGCAGCAGGGAAATGCTCTGGGTTTGCAAATTGATACACAAGATGGTGCAATTTGCTCCACTTGCTTTGTCTCTGCCCAGACCCACATCTGATCTCTAAATCCCAACAGTTTTCACTGTGGAGACCAGCCAACATAATGTCTGCAGAACATGCCAAAGTGCTGGTTCATGCACCTGAGCAGTGGGTTCTGGTGGCTTTGAATAGGGATGTGATTGTTTGTGAAATGTGGCAGTAAATATTGTTAAATACTTTTGAGACCCTTTTTGTAACCTCAGTATTGTCAACTCCTTTCCCTCCACTCTTCCCTATTTTAAATCAGAATCAATTCTGTTTGTAGTTTTATTTTTCCTTTAGCAAAACATCTCTTTATCCAATCTTTATCATTCATCCATTTCCATTAAATCCTGCTGATATGCATTAGCATTTAAAAAAGAGTCAGTAGAGGCTTTCTGTGCTGTATCCATTGAAAAGTTACATAGGTAGAAACAACTTTATGTGCAGGTTCACAGAACAATTTTGAAGTGATAAAGCTGAAACCATTTAATATAGTTCCACCCTTCTTGATGCAATTCACTTGTTTCTCCCACTGGAGTGACAAAACTACTAAAAGAAATGTGCATTTGCACCTGCAAAAAAATAGACATAGGTCTCAAAAAGTAATATTTTTAGAGAGCTACTGCATTATCTTAAATGTTGTATTGTCAGAATAGCTCAGGTGATTAAACTGAACAAGGAACTCTTCATCTATGTTCACCACATAAGAAATCATTACACAAAACAAACCTGCATTTTGCTATGATGTAAATGTACCAGAGGGATCCAGTCCTCAGCTGCACCCAGACTCTAAATTTTCATTCTGACCTTTTGAAGGGCATAAAATAGATACTTGGGGATGGGGGGAAGAAAAAGCACTTGTCCTCATGCCTGGTTTTAAGCAGTAGCTTCCATGTCGTGCTGAACAGGGGCCAGTGACTTAATTGTGAAATTATTTGTACTTGAGGACAGTCATTTCATTGGGTAACCTTAGCACCCAAGAAGGACAGTTAAGTTAGAAGTGGCACTATATTAGCACAAAGCCATTGTTTTCCTGACATCTCTAGAAAGGTGTTTGGGCACTTCATGTTCTCTCCATTGGTTCCAATTTTTCTGGTGAGAGGACTATTCTGGCCTCCATCACTGCCCCCTGTTTCTCCCCCACTTCATTCTGCTTTCTACTCTGGAAAGAAGGAAGCTTTCTGTCTTCATTAAAAGCACACCAGTCAAGAAGTACTCCCTTGACACAAGAGGCTGAAACATAACAGATTTGGAAGAGTTAGGAATTGCACCTTGTTCTACAGCACACCTTGCTCTCCAGTCTCCCTTTGGACATTGTGTGACAGGTACACACTGTTCCTTTTCCAAGCGTACCCGCGGCTGTCCGGCTGTCTGTCTGCCTCAGCCTCGCAGGCATAGGAATTGCACACAAGCTATTTCCAGGCAGGCAGTGTTCTTAGACCTTTCTCTGTAGATGCCAATTAGAAGATTAGCGTCTTTTTTCTCCCCCGCTTTGCTATTAAATAGTCACACAAAAGCTGAGCTGACAAATTGCTCTCTCTATGGTGTGGGACAAAGACAGACAATAGATCAACATCATTTACTATACTCAAATCCTATTAATCACAGATTAATGAGAACATGTCTGGGGGGGAGAAATTACCAGAATGTGGGCATATTGTCTTCTTACTCATGTAACATCTGCTGTGGCTTTACCTTTAGTGTCATGTCATCTTTTATCACATTGAAATAATGTTTGTTCCAGAAACATAATTATGATAATGGCTCCTTCCTTTAACAATTACTGAGGTACAGTAGGATTATATTTTTTAGCCACTTGGTTTAAAAAAATATATATCTTCACTACTTTCTGAATGCTTCTATTAGTCATTATCTGATTAAGGAAAATGTGTTTATAGGCATTCATAGAAACTTGTTATTCTCTTATTATTAATTATAATGTTATTCATTACTTCTCTGACAAATCACGTGTGCAGAAGTAAAGCTAGAGTTTAGTTTTTAGTTTCTAAGCTTGGAGAATTATTTCTCTTTATGTTTTCTGTTAAACTACTGCTAATTTTTCAATAATTCACATTACAACAGTAATCGGACCACAACGTTTATTTTGAAAAATGTGCACATTTCTATCTATCTTCTTAAAATAATTCTATAGCTGAATTACTTATCAATTTGTTACTCCATTATTTTCCTGCTGTTGCCATTGGTAAGGAATATTGTTCAGGTCAGCAGCCTGGCATGTATAATTGTCTCAGAGCATTTCATTGCCCAGGCTGGATGGAAATTCAAAGTTTTGGGTTTAACTAGTTAGAATTCTTCACAACGATTCCTAATGTTGTTATCCTCCATACGGAACGAGATCCTTCACGGATAAATAGCAAAGCAATTATAGCTATAATCAACCGGCAAATAAAGAGGTACTGCAGTCTACACGTGTGACTGTGTACTTCAAAAAATTATTTGGCCCTTGCGCATCACGTCCCGAGTACTTGCTGGTCTCTGCGGGGGAGCGGCGGGGAGAAGCCGCCACCGGGGACCCGGCATGAGCCGCCCCGCGGCGCCTGCGGGTGTTTCAGCACCGCGGGGAGGGACAGCTCCGCAGGCAGGCCCGGCCTGCGCCGCCGCCCCCGCCCCCGCCCCGGACTGGACCGGCATTGGCCCCGATCCTGGCATCGGCATCGGCATCGGCATCGGCATCGGCATCGGCCCCGATCCTGGCATCGGCATCGGCATCGGCATCGGCCCCGACCCTGGCATCGGCATCGGCCCCACCGCTCTCCGTCCCGCCCCGCCCTGCCCCGCCGCGCTTCCCCGGCGGCGCGGGTCCCGCCGCTCCTGTTATTTCCCCTCCGCAGGGGAGGAGTTGACCAGAGCGCTAGAGAGCGGGGCAGACCCGGCGGGCGGGCCCGCCATCCCGCTAGATACGTCCGATCTGTGTCATGCAGTGCCTAAATGCCTTTAGAATCTGCTGGCTAATTACTCTCGGCGCGCCCGGGAACTGCCCGTGCCCCTGTGCCCGCCCAGCACCCGGCCCGCAGGCGCCAGGCTCCCGGCAGGTGCCGCTGCCCTTGCCCGAGCGCCCAGCACCGCCCCAGAGCCGGGGGCCATTCGCGGCTGGGTTCACAGCTGCTGTCACGGGCAGCAGCGAAACACGTAGGGGGCCAATGGGCATTGATAAGGATGCTACATGGTAACCCCCAAACTTCCTTAGGCCTTGGGCGCTCTGGCGCAGCATTGCGTGGAAGTGCCATTGTTCACATGGGATTCAGAGACTTACACCCTCTTCCTAAGGTAGGCTTGTTAGCCATGTGCTTGGAAAAACACAGAAGGGATTACGAGCTTCTGTAATGCATTGCACCATATTTTACACCCTCATAAAAAAGTTCCTCACATGCACCCAAGACACAGAAAAACAGACTCGGTGCTTTTATCTGTCCAAGAAGAGCCCACCCTTCCCCCTTCTAAGTGTCCCTCACCATCTAATGAGAGTTAGCTGTATTGAGGCACTCTCCATTCCTTCCATAGGAAAGAGGCCACTGTTCTTGAATTATTAAAATACTCATGGAGAAGAGGGAAGAGAGCAAACAACTTTGTTGCTTGGTGTCTAAGACAATCAGAGGAAAATCTACCCACCTGTTCCAGTCCCTGTTCCAAGAATGGCTCATACTACTTCATTCAACTGCTGCTCTATACAGTACCCTATAGCTTGACTTTCTACAGGAATATTTTACCCAGACTACAAGGAATCTAGCATGAAGCCCTGTATTTCTTACCCATCTCTGAGGAAACAAGCTCAGCAGAATGACCTGGTTCCACCTAAGAGAATGGCATGTGGAAACAGAGGTGGTGCACTGCATCTTCACCAGGTCTCAGTAAAATTAGTGGATCTCAGTAAATTGGAAAGTCCTACTCTTTGGTTCTTAGCTTGGTCAGTTAACTGAAAGCATGCACAGACAGATCTGAATCCTCCCAAACAATCTGCTGCTCTCTCACCTACATCCTGCATGACTGATGTATTCATTAAATTGCCAAATATAAGACCAGTGATAAGGCTGACAGAGCTTTTTGTATCTAGCAAAAGGGAAGGAAAAAGAAAAACATTACTCCAGTGGTGTTAAAAGTGAAATCTGTCTTGAGGATTTCAGCAGATTCTAAGTACGTAGTGGCAGATTCACCCTCCAGTGGAAAGTGTTCTGCTGAGGCCATCCCTCTGACTAAGTACAGAACAGGTAGCTGCTATGACCTGACAAGATCAGGGCCCTTCAAGGCATGGTCAGAAAGAAATCTTGAGGTATGTGGGGCCTTAATATCCACAACAGAGGCACCTTCAAAGTAGGGAGACTTTGGGTAGTAGCTGCTGAAAATGGTCCTGAGGATTACATTGGGATTCAGGCACCTTGTTTCTGTCCAAATTCTGCCTCCTTTTGTGGCTTTGGTCTGTAAAATGGGGATATATAGCCTTTCCAAGTGACTGTGAGGATAAAAGTATTCATGGTTTTGAGGTAATGGTGCTAAAATTCTGGTAATGGGGATCCAGAGATAGCTGAGGGCTGCTTACTCACACTGTGTTTCCTTTCTCAATAACTAATAGCGTGCCTAGGCTTTGATGTTGATGGGTAGGCAGAAGAGTGGTCTTGATTAAAAGCATTAATTTACGTCTCGCAGATAACAGATTCATACACACAGGTCCAAATCAGGAGTAACCGCATCAAAATAAACAGCCCTTGGGTAAAACAGGTGCGAAAGAGAAGAGAACCAGACCCTGCATCTAGCAGACATATGACAAGGTAAATGGGCAAACACAAGAAAAGTGAATTATTGTTATTATATGTGCACGTTACATTCAGTACCATTAAAATCTAATGCTACAAAGAAAATACCTTTCAAGCTTGCAAAGCATACGCAATAGAGGCTGTCAAGAACTCATCAGAACCTGTGAATGTTTCCTTTGTTTATGTTGCCTTCATTGCAGCATTGATATAAATCAGGAGTATCTTCATTGGCAGAAAACTGGCAGAATAAAAAAATAATCAGGTCCTTTAGCTTTAAGAAAATTAACTGAGATCCATTGACTCAAGAAAACCTTTAAAAATTTGAATTACATCTTAAATGAACATTTAATTTCATAATTTGTCAACTTAAACAATAATGTTAAGACATCTATGCTGATACAAACCATTGTGTTAATTACAGTAAAAGCCATCAAATTAAATTCAATTCCTGGAATCAATAGCATTTCTACAAGTACCATCTCTAATTATGGCCATACCTTTCATTTGGACTTTTATTAGTGCATATGTTATATCTGTCACCTTCTTCAGTTGCGAACAAACTCACTGTATGTTAATTCACACCTGATAACAATCGTTTTTCTTGTACTTACCTTCTAAACCTGATGATAGGATATGTCAACACCTATAGGATTTTTTGTTTTCTTTGAGGACTTTGTGCAAGTTACATTCTTAGTATTTTAAGTCTGCTGCTAGATGACAGTTTCCAATTTTAATTATAAAAATGGACAATAAAAATGAATAGTAAAAGACTACTCTCTTTGATGCGGTCTTCACTATAACCTCTAGACTTGTTGGAAGCTAACAAAATCTGAACAGATTATACTTTAGAAGTTGTTACTTTAGAAATTTCTCACTTCAAGGGAAAGTTCTCTCATGCTTACACATATATAAAGGATGCCATCAGTTATTTAGTCATACTCCCCCCTGCCCCACAATAATCTGTTTATATTACATTTAGACCAAATACTCTAGAAAATGCCTCATCTCAGCTGCCTTCCTGCTCATTGCATATCTTCACGCTGTGTATCACAGTCAAAGCATCACCTCCTTCAATAAACTCTCTCATGACAAACTGCCAGGACACACTAAAGATTGATGTGAACGCATAATACCTCATGCTAATTTCCAGCACATTTCATCTCCACAGTCTTGCCTCCCTTTACCCACCACATCACCAATGAACTCCTCCAAAGTGACATACCCTTAATTACATTTTAACTTCATCACAGAGGGAAGTGATACCTTCATTAACTGTTGGGAGACAATTTGCAGGTTGAGTTGCAGGTGTATTTTTTCACAGACTGGTGTTTTCAGGCAAGGCACAACTATGACAATGTGTTAGAAAAATACAGTCTTTTCCTTAGCTCTCAGTCATCCTTTAATAGATTACAAAACCAGTTATGTTTTTGTTGTTTGGAGTTTTTTAAGTAAAAAAGCCCCTTTAGCATGGTAATAACCTTGAGGGGCAACTCACCATAGTCTAAATGAGACCTTCTGGACGGCTTTTTTCGGTCTTTCTGTGGCCCCTTGAGTAACTCAGCCCAAGCATGACAAACCCATCCTCACTCTCCGTGATTTTTTCCACATCATTTGTGTCCCTAAGGAAACTTTTAGTCTTACTGCAGACCAAGCATTCTGTACAGGCATAGTGACATTTGGCATCTGTAACACACCCCCTAAGCCCTAAAGTCACCCCAAAGAACAGCAGTGCCACTGGTGAGGAAATACCACCCAAGCAGAAGAGATGGAGCCGGGAAATGCTGACAAACATGATCAGTAGGGGAAAAAGAGTTACATTTGAGGCAGAAAGGCAACTACTAAGGTAAGGGGAAGCATTACCAGACTCAAACAAGGAAATGAAAAAATCATGAGAGATAACGGGAAGAAAGAACCATTGTGGCTCATGAAAATTTGGGGGTTAAGGAGGAGCAGATTCCACTTTCAAGTGCCAAAGCCTGCTAGAACATCTGCCCAGCAGGCTGAGGAGGTCCTTGGCAGAGGGATTACACATCAGTGCTCATCTTTGCAGCATTATACCCCACAAATAGTGCTCATTTGTTAGAGGACATCTTTGTATCAGTTGCTGTCTGCTGGTTTACAACATGACAAGCTACCATATCTGATCATATCTACCATATCAGATGCATATCTGACCACAATGGAAAAATTATTATACCAACACATCCAATTTTCACTCTTTACATGTACTTGCATGTAAAGCATTAGATAACTTTCTGGGTATCGGTGCTGTTGTCATCAAAACATTTGCTCTCATTATATTTTAATAGTAAAGTATCTAACTATAAATGTCTACATGGACACTGCCATAAACAAAGATGCATCCTTCAAAGTATGTACTTATATATACTATGAGCTAATCCTGCTTCCCTTGAACAAGAAATTTAGAATTGGGCCCTGACATAGAAATTTCACTAGTAATAAAAGCTTCAGCTGACCTGAGGTGAAGTGGGACAAACATTTCTACAGCTAAGCACCAGTGCCCTCAGTCAGCACCCAGAACGAGCAGCTGTCTGAACCCTCTGTTGAAAAATGTGATTTCACTGGAGACATCCAACATGGCACTGGCACGCTCTCGGTGGCACTTGGTGACCATCTCATGGCACTTGGCAACCATCGTCAGTGCTCACCAGCAGCTCCTCTCTCTGCCCATGAGCTTCTGCAGGCAGGAGGAAGAGGAAGAACTCTGCAGGCTACTCTCTCCTTCACTCAGTGCTCTTACTCAACACCAGGCACTCTCCACACTCTGATAAGAACAAGGAAGAGAGCCCATGTTAAACAGAGTATTACCGTGTGAAGCAACCCTCCTAGCACACACAGGAGGGCATCAGACTGGGAATTTTCAGAAGGTTACAATCCTAATATTACAAGTCCCTTTATTTTGGCATTTCCTTCCTTCTAAGTGCTTAACTTTGCAATCTTAATGTTATTCTCATTTTCATTACTTTATTAGCTGGCTAATTTTAAGCTTTTTTACACAACTAGAATCACTGCCCAAGACTCATTCACAAAAAAACGTGGGATTTTGTGAGATGCTACCAAGAAGACAGCACAGAAAGGCCTGTGTAGCTTTACAAATATACATGCCTTTTATATTCAATATTTTCTATTTTATAGATATATTTTTATTAAAATATCCTGTTTACTTGCTGAAAGTCAATCTAATCTTGCATTTTGTCTCCTACAGTGGCCAAAAGCAGGTGCTTGGAGAAAAATACAGGAACAGGAAAGCATAAAGTAAATATTCTAACATTTAATTCTAAATATTCTCTCAACAGTCCTCTTTGGCTCAGGCAATTCCTGAGTGGTGTCATTTGATTCAATAGATTTAATAGATTGGCTTTTCTATCCATTACCTTTTGACCTCTTGCAAACATGCAGCATCTTCAGGAGATTCTGAAATATGGTGAAGGAATTGGAGTGCTTGTCTGGAGAGCAGGAAGTCCAGAGCTTCAGGCCATGCTCCAATGAGAGCTTATCTTTCCCATGAAACAGCCACTGAGTAGCTGTGTGCAGGGACTGGAGCTGACACCACTTCTTCTGCATAAATCTTGTCCCAGTTGTTCTTTTTTCCACCACAAAAGAAAATTTGAAGAGTCTACCTGAAGCAGCACCTTGTCAAAGTGTGTGACGAATGGCTCACTGGCCAAGGTGCTTCCAAGACACATTGGGAGGAAGGGATGCAACTTCAGATCCTCAGTGTGATAACCACTGACCTGTTGTAAAAAGGAGAGCACAGATTGTTTGTCAGGAAAGCACCAGCTGCCCCAGTACACCAAGCCCACTCCAGCCAGTCCCTGCAGGATAATGGGCTGAAGATGCCCAGAACCTTGGGTCTGCATGAGGGCTGAAACACTGGATGCTCAGCAGCCGAAGTCCTTTGCCACACGATCCTGTGGCATTCCCAGACTTCAGGCCAAGGTCAGCCAGCCACTGAGAGGTAGCTCTCATTGTCACAACATTGAACTGAAGTGTCTGAGTCCTGCCCAAGTCCTATGATTGCATCCCATCTAGAGCTGGATGCACACTCACAGTCATCACTCTGCCATTTCCACTGCTTTGCCTTAACTAAAAGCCAATGAAGAACCTTTAAAGCTGTTCCTACAAGACAATATGATAATAATATTTAAAAGATATAATATTATTGAGCATGAATTAACTATTAACATTACTACTTCAACACACTAATAACATTTTAGAGTACCTTTAATAGCATTTTCATTTTAAGAGCAATAATCAGAAGAATCACCTGCTTCCCCTACCAGATGTCAAGGAACAAAACAATGTTTCCTTTTCTCATTACGAGACTCACCATGAGAAGAGTGCAGCCTTGTAATGGTTTCTAGCAGCTGCTGCTGAAGGGACTGGGAAGGACGGAGATAGCAGGTTATCAGGAAAATACACAGAGGAAGCAAGGCCAAGGGCAGTGCTGGAGAATCCAAGTGACATTGCCAGCATGCATGTGCCAAGATGGTGAAATGTGGGTCTACAGCAGGTGACATTGCTTGTCTCAGAAGAGAATGTGCAGTCAGACTGAGCAAGGGGAGAGAGGTTTACTCTGAAACACACAGTGACGTAAGGGCACAGGGTAATGATGCAATGCAAACAGGCTAGAGGCTTGGGTCAGCAGGTCCTGTACATTGCTTCTCCCAAGTGTTTGGTTTAGTCAATGGTGCACAGGACAGGTTAAAAACACCTGCATGGAGCTTTCTAGCATTCACATCGATTGGCAGTGAGGAGCAAACATGATGTTTGCTCACAGTAACTCCAAACTTCTCACGAAGGTGGAGCACAGGGGCCCCATCCTTCGACAAGACACCCTGCAGACAAGACTCCCCCACCTTTGGGCTCAAGCTCTTTTGCCACTAAGGATCTCTGCAATTCACACATTGATGGCATTTCTATTAGATCTAAGAGAAGCTGGAAGATTTAGCTATCCACTTACAACTGCCTTGAGACTTGGGATATTTTTCAAAGAATGTGAAAATCCCTTACCCAGAACATCTTGAGAAAGCTTGAAGGCCTTTCAAGTAATTGTGGAGGAGATTACTAGAAGTTTATGCATTGGCTAGAGATTAAGAGTTGGACTCAATGATCCTTGTGGGTCACTTCAAACTCAGAATGTTCTGTGATAAACTGTGAATATATCTGCTCATTATCTGTGAAGAGTTTCTTGTCTGTAGAAGGCTTTTTGCATTCGTTCTTATATGTTTAATGCTTTGTTTTCTGAAGATTTAAAGTATGGTTATTTTCAACAATTCTATGGTTATTTTTACCAATTTGTACCTCTCACTTGTAATACTAGACAGCAGGAAATCAGTGAGAGAGTCACACTGAGTGACATGGACTTCCCCAAAGAGGCATCAGGTGACCAGGAACAAGCTTGATGCTTCAGCATCCTAACTCATCCAAATAAGACTCCTGGAAACAAAAGCTTTTCAGCTGTGCCCATGGATGCTGTGCCAAACGCCAGCAGACTTGGACTGCACCACACAGGGCCATTATTGAGCTAGAACACAACAAGAATGCTGACTTTACATCGTCAAGGAGAGAAGAAGAGTGCTTTGCAAAGACATACCTTGGCAGTCTAAGGAAGGAAACGCGGCTATATCGCTTTTGCTGTAAAGGCAGTGCTGTTGGCCCGGAGACACGCTGCCGTCTCCGCGGATCGGTACGGCTGGAAGGAGAGCCTGGCGGGCCCTGAACCCAGCCATTCCTGCCAAGCAGCGACGGCCTCTTGGAGGGGACGCTGCATCCTTCTACAGGGCTCAGGCGCCACTAGAGGGAAACCCAGCACCGCCCTCAGCCCTCCCCTGAGCTTCCCAGGGAAAGGGGCGAGCGGCGGGGCGAGCAGCGCTGGCTGGGCTGGCCAGCTCCTCCCGCGGGGCCGCCGCTTTGCCCGGCCCCTTCTCCTTCCCTTTTGCCCCTGCTCAGCAGCCGGGAGGAGACGGAGGGGGTGCCGCACCAAACATCCGGGGGGAGTAAACAGCAAAGGACGCAGGGGAAGTAATAATAAACTCAACTAAGCTAAACTTGTTAACTAAACTAAACTAAAATGTGTTACTTAAATACAGTCATAATAGGAGCGACTGCTGAGAGGGATGCTAGAGTTTCTGAGGGTAGATGAGTACCTCCTCTCTCAGACCAGTAGTCACAGCTCTTAATTTTAATTTAATATTAGCCAAAAAACGGCTTCCTCCTAGTTCTCTTCATCTTATCAGTACAGAAATCTTCCCCGCAGTCAGGAACCCCTTGACCCATTTAGCTCCTAAAAAGATAGTACTGTTCCAAACAGCTACTGAATTGTTTGTTAGCAACAAGATAGCTATCTAAGGACTGAGCAATGACAAAAAAGTTACGAGAATTATCATTACCATAATCATCACTGTAGCATACTACACCTAGCTTGTGTAATAGGCATGTTTCCTCCTCAGATCTTGTCTTTAAAGAAAACAATGCCAAGTTTTTTACCACATCCATAAATTATCTAAGTAATGAGAGTGAAAGGCAAAGTAGCAAAGGCTGCAGTTGATAGAGAAATATTCAGACAAGATTAAACTACAGCTAAGAAGTACAGGAATATTTCAGAATGTGATGTAGCACAGCGATAAGAAATTAGATTTTACATTAAATTCCACATGAATAAATACACTATACAGCACCTGAGGGGGAAAACCTATATGTGTCACAGACTTTAAATGAATGGTTTTACTAGGAAATTAATTTCAGAACCATGATGGATACTTGAGATCAGGGTTCCATGGTGGGAAAAACACCAGAAAGAATTATCAGAATTAATAGAAACAAACAGAGAAAAAAAACGAGAAAACATCATCTTTCTATAAATTCTTCTTATCTACAGTTTGTACTCTGTATTAAAAAGATAGCCAGAAAAAAAATAGGTTCTGTAAAAGGTAACCAGGTATAGAAAGGTTCTAATTTGAGAAAAAAATAACTAGGATAGAAGCAGGACTAGCTGAAGCTTGGAAAGGAGAAAGCAGAGGGTGGTGACAACCCAGTCACATCACAGGTGCCCTAAAAAGGAGAAGAATAAAATCTCATTCCTTGTTTCACTTAACAGAAGCGTTCCTTTTTCTTAATTAGAATACCACTTATTAGTTTTAAAACAAGCACGAGGGATTTTTGGTGCAGTTTTCTGTTCAGCATCATTGTCACAGGATTGTCATGGAGATCAAAGATGTGGTGAAGTCCGGCAAGAGATTAGAGAAATTCACTGCAGCTTCTAAACAAAGGTGAATGGAAAGTTCCTAAACCTCTGGAAGCTGGATGCACAGTCCAGGAGTGGGACCATTACATATTTGTCTGCTTATATTTTTCTTGCCTAAATGTCTTCAGTTGGCCAGTGTCAGAAGGGGAGTGCTGGTCTACATGACCTAGCATGGTGTAGACAAGTGGGAAAACTGGATCACAGCAAGGCTGTGATTTTCTGAAGTTCATATGCAATTTAGGTTGGAGCTGGGAACTGACTTCACACCTACAAACCATCATATCAAGAATACAGCAATACATAACCACAGGGGCAGTTTCCCTGCACAAGTGTGTGCCAGAGTTTCACTTGCTGGTCTGGAAATGAACCAGGCAGTAAAAGCGATTAGCAGTGGAAAGACACTAGACAGCTGTAATTATCTAAATGCCTTCCTATTAACCATGTGAGAAACTAAATCCTCACAATCACAGTCATTAGTAAATGCAAAGGACAAACTAACTACATGAAGTTTCATTTGATTAGGCAGAAGAATTCTACTCCAATATGATTATGTTACACAGAATTACCTAAAAAAAATAAACCAAGTCTGCCTCAGAGAGCAAATGAATGTTAATACTTGCAGACAAGCAGAGAAGCTCTGTCCTTCTGGTGCAAAGGCTTCTCCTACCAACAGCACGGCCAGGCTCCCTCAGCTGATGGTGACTGTTCTCTGCTCCCTGGGGTGACTCCTGTTCCCACTGCTAGACTTGTGGATGGTGAGTGCAAGAGGGGCAGAGCCAGACCTGCTGCAGCACATCATGGGGATTCACTTGCATATTACCCCACTTAGAAAACCCTTCAATGCCATAGCGAGAACAGACAGCAGGCAGTGGGAGAAAGTCGCCTTGTTGATGCCTGCACTGTTTTTCACCTGAGATAAAAACGTGGTTCAGTGGACAGAGCATCAGTGTGAGAGGCCTGAGTGCAGCCTGACAGCTGCTCACCTCAGAGGTGCTGGGTTTTAGCCACCCCTGGCACACCATGTTGCAAAAGTGCATCACCGGCCCCTACGCCAGACACACTCACTCCTTCCTGCCTTTGCAGAGCACGAGGACAGCTAAGCATAACAATTGCTACAGAGATGTGAAATTAGTATGGCAGGCATAAGCTTGCAGGGCAGGCTGCCTTCTTGGTACCTTTGCTAATTCCTTTCTTGAAATACCGATAAAGAACAAACTTTTCTGAATTAATCTTTTCCAAGAACCTATAGGTATGGACCAAGGTGGGTGTGTTGGCAGTGGGGATGGACAAGCTCACTGCACCTTTAAGGGAAATGTGAGGGCAATTCCAGCATCAAGTCGAATCCCACTGGATCTATAACATCCATAATTTCTAGATATTGTGGTGGCAAGCATCATACCAATGTCTAGACACAACAAAATAACATCCATATGTAATAAAATAAACGATTATCACAGTCCACCCAGAACGTGAAACACTTCAGGGAAGACCTGTGTGCCTCCACAGCCTAAGTACCAGTGATGAGGACAGGAGGAGAGAGTAAAAGCCTGAGCCAGAGGGTCAGTTTCCAACACAAATCACGGTGTGACTTGTTCTTGACTGAAAATGTAGTTGTTGGTTTAAAGTATGAGTTTCCTCCATATCCCTTTATTCCCAGGCAGAAACATGGATTTTTGGTGTTTGTGTGACTTTGTCCAGTTACCCAGTTTAGGAGATTCAGATCCCTGTGAGACCCTTCAGGCAAGGAGGCAGAAAGGAGAATGTAGCCTCTCCTGAGAGGCTTCACCACACCATTTCTGTGTGGGCGTAAGTCTCTCTGAAGTCCATGAAAACTGCCTGCCCAGATGAAGGGTACCTAAACATCATCTCGGCACTGTTCTCCTGCTCTGCAGACTAAGTAGGGGGCACTGCCATGTGCTGTTGGCAGGTTGGGGACCCCATGTACACAGGGTCCACAGGGTACTCAGATGACCAAGCATCTGGCCAGTGTTCCACCCCATCCTGTCCAAACACTGCAGGTGAATTCTTTATACATAATCAAATAAAGCAGAAAGTTATTAGATTTGAATTAGCATTCATTAACACAATTGATTGTGTTGATTTAGTCATCTAAATGGTCAATGCTAGGACGTTTGGATAATTATTACTGTTTAGTGATATTTCTTCAGCTAATTGTTTTTATTGAATGACTCACTTTGATGATGCAGCTGAAACTAATGTGCAGCTGAGCTCCCAAGGAGAAGGCTTTTATCTGCCCAATCCACCTCCCAGAGGCTCCGTCCTTCCTGTAAGACAATGCATTTTGGTGTCTCTGGATGGTCCTTAGGAAAGAAACCATCTGGGAAATGTTCCTGCCTCTGCCAATGCATGTTTGATCATATGCGGTGTGATTTCCTGGCAGCTCACCAGGATTAAAAAAACCCTGAGCTAAACTAAGCTGAAATGCTTTTTTTCCAAACTCCGCTTGAGTGGGTGCCACCTGTGAGGGCAGCAGTGCAACAGCCCAGTAAGCTATTTCCTCCTCCACCCTCTTAAGCACACCCCACCCTTGCCCCTGTGAGCTAAGACCAAGCTTATGTTGCCCTCCTGCTCCTCCTCCACAGAGAGGCTCACCTCACTTCCCCACTGCCCCAAAGCCAGGCTGAGCCCCTGCCCTGCAGCACTGGCTGCCTACCTGGCAGGGCTCATGCAGTGGTCAAGCTCTGGACACATCTTCCCACATGTGTCCTTCACCACATTCAGAAGGTCACAGCCAAGCTGCTGCCTGCACAACACTATGGCAATGTAGAGAGATCAGAGCTGATGTTAAAGTTTTCCCACGTGGAGCTATCTGGAAAAGCCCAAATGGGCAGACCACTGCTCCAGCAGCAAGAGTTCCTGTAGGCTCCTGGGATGCAAGGATACTTTGACTGTGATGACTTCTGTCTCCCAAAGAACTGCAGCTGGCGAGGATACCAGAGGTAGCTGCAATGGCCATAGTGGGATGCTGGGCTTTGGGAGGCAGAGGATGCAGCCAAGAAGAGGGTTCGTGTCTGTGAATGCAGGAGAAGAATTAAATAGTGTGACAGTCCAACACTTCTTTCAGAGAGGATGCCCCACAGCTTCTCTTTAATGCTCTGGGGAAAATCCCTCCCTCCCACCTCACTTCCCTTGCTGTCTTTCCCACAAACGTGTTTCAGAGTCTCCATGAATCTTCCTGACTTAAGCATAAGGCCAAGCTCATGACCCTAAGCCTGTTACCAGAGGTCAGTGTTTTCCCAGGCAAGTTATATTTTTGCCTGCTCAGAAATTTGGTCTGGAAAGAACTCAAGGATAAGTTTCCACCATTTGTACAGAATTCCTGGACATCTAGGGATGGCCAGCACCATGTGCCCTCAGGGCTACGCCACGGGCAGACCCTCCAGACGTCACCACAACACATACACAGGATGGGGAGTTCACAGAAGAAGTGAATCTACTGCCTGTGCATGAACTGTCTTTCCAAGAAAGGCAGGGGCTTAACCTGGAGAGGTATTTCTGTCTGGGAAACACCACAACCATAAGTTAGTAAATAACTTCCATGAAATCTGAAGAAATCAGAGCCCTAAAAGGCATGTCCTAAATGAAAAGTCATCCTAGGGATGGATACAACCTTGGAGAGAAATAAATTTAAACTCCTTAGAGGCTGGAAAATCAGTGTTGCAATCTCTGTCTGCTTCCTTTTCCTTCCCCATACAGCTGCAATAATGAACCACTGGTCCCGGCCCACTCTGTAAGATGCAGTGTTACTTCCCGTTCCCCTTTTCTACGTGCAGCTCAGGTACCACAGGAGCGGCAGGAACAGCCACCTTCCGACTACCGGCTGGGCAGCAGAGGTGAAGCAGCACCACACGATGGCACTGCTCATTTCCTGGCTCCCACAGGTGATGGTGGCCCCGAATTTACTGCCAGTCATCACCTGCCCTGGGAGAGGTCATGCTCAGAGTAAACAGTTGGCTGCATGAAAATAAGTGGGAATAAGAGGGAAAAAGAGCCGTGCAAGAAAAATGAGGATTTTATTAGAACCTGGTCTAGAGAACCTGTGTCCTGGGATGGCAGGAGATACTTGGAGCATGAAGAGCATGGGTTGTATTTAACCTCTCTCGGCCTGCTTTTAGCCTCTCTTGTAAGTCAGAGTTCATCTTCCACTCCTCTAAATGCCCGTTGGAGCTTTTCTCCGAGGTTGCTCTCCTGCAGAGAATAACTGTGGTACCTCATGAGCTGCAGCCCAACTCTCATCAAGAGCCATTTGTTTAGCAAGAAGAAGGGGATCGGCTGGACCAGGACAAGGCACCAGAAGCGCATCCAGCCCTTGGCAATACTGCATGCTCCCTGCTGACACGGCCAATTATCCAGCTCTGAGCACAGCTCACAACCATGCCAGAAGAAACTTAGGTTAAAACCTTGGGAACTTCCCGAGGCGAGTCCAAGAACATCCAGATGGGCGTTTTGCACTGAGATATCTAAAAGTCAAGCCCCTCATAAAACGATCTCAGCAGAAGCTGCTGCCGACATCCCTTGCCAGTCTCAGGCAATTTGTGGATGGCAAACTGGGATTACCACACCCGGAGCCATGCAGTCTGCCAGGCTTTGTGACTCCAAAGGACTTTCACCAGGAGAAGGAGCAGAGAGCGAAGAGCAGAGAGCCTGCCTTCCTCCAAAGAGGGTGTGCACAGGAGGAGCTGACCTCGACAGTCCCTTGGCTGGCAGTCCCTGGGCTTTTTCAGAAAGCACACAGCCCAAAGTTCATCTGCTGTTGTTGTGGGTTTTTCCTCCCAGGGTTATGCCGTTAGTATTATCTAGCATTTCCTGCTTCCTCCCCTGGCAGCTCCCCTGCTAGCCCAGACTCACAGCTACAGCACTCAGTTCATTAGCCCCTGTGTTTGCCACATCCGTCCCCAGGGAAATCCCTGGGCCCGCATGCAGTTCAGCTTCTAATTGAGGCTTGCCGTGAGCCTGTCTGCTGCGCTTGGTTCCCACTGTGCACAGAGGAGCAGTGTGCTGACTTTTTATGTTTGTCCAGGATTATTTGCACACACAAACTTTAGGCACAGGGATTGCACAGCAGCATTAGGGGTTCAGAGCAAACTACGCGCTGAAACAGACAGCTCTCACTGCCCCCATGCAGCCTGGCTCTGACAGCCCCAGAGTAAGTTACTTAAGGTCCCCAATTTGCTCAAAATACCGTCTAGTGCCACAGAGAAATTTGTATCCAGATCCAGTTTTGACTGTCGTTGTAATCCAGACAGGAAGGAAAGCAGCTCCCTGCTTTGTGCAACCCTGCTGGCTGTCCACACTATCGCCCTGCCAGGCTCAGCTATCCCTCCCAAATGCTCACCAGCTCAGTTTTCTGCATGGTCTCACTGTTCCCCCCTCTCCACTTTGCAATATTCCTACTTGGTGGGAAGAACTAAAGACTGTAACATTATCAAATGTCACAGCTGTCTGCAGGGGGGAAGTCCCGTTTTAATTATTAGCATGCTCCCAGTTCATATTTTCCCCATCAGGTGCTTCCACTCTGTCTGCAGCCACATAGTGGGCTGTACTGATGGGGAGCAACATTATTGCTGGAGGGAAAGTAGTAACACAAGCTCGAGAGACCTGCCTTTACTTCTCTCTCCCCATAACTCTTCTTTCCTACATGAAACACATGTGGCAGCAAGCTTTGCTGCATCAGGCAGTGAGCATCAGCTTAAAGGTGTTTGAGCAACATGCTGTAACAAAGATTCCACATGAAAAATGAGAATGACACCAGAGAAAGCATCTTCCAAGTGGCAGCAAATTTCAAATTACTTGACTTATATTTATCCTTTAGGCATAATAACAAAAGCAGTTTAAACTGATATAGTATATCTCATCCCTAAGGATCCCCAGAAATGCAACCAATTGATACACAAACAGTCCACAGTTCATGCAGAGAAATACAGACCTTCCCAGGGATACAATACATCAGTTTAAGACATGCCAAAAATAAGCTGCAGTCAAAAAATAAAACCAGACTAGTGTAGCCAACCAGAACTCCAGATCCATTAGACTCTGGTCAGGACACTGCAGCTAACTCTATTTTTGTGGCTGTGGCACATGGGTAGGACTTTAAATGCCCTAATTTGGACCTTGGCTTTACGTGCCAGAAATTACCCCGCTGCACACTATTTGCTTGGATATTATATCAGCTTGAATATGGTGGAGAAATGCTTCCTACTGCCTCTGCAATCCTGCTCTTTGGAGTATCTGACCGTCCCGTAATAACCTCTGACGAAAAGGTCTGAGGAGGTAGGGAGACAGGCCACATGGCACACATAACACCTTCAGTCCTCATCCTGGCTGACAAAAACGGACTTTGCATAACTTTCCTATCTCTCATTTGGCTGTTTTTTTAAAGCTTTCAAATTAGTTACTCACACTATTATTAGAAAGCAGGAGGGAAATACATTTTCCTTGTTTACCACTGGACTACTTGTTCAGAGCTGCCTGGTTCTTATCTCTGTAGCAGCAGTAAATAGGAGACTGAGATATGTGGATTTTAACTGCAAAATATGATCAGAATGACAATGTTAAGTGTGCCCTGGCTTCCCTTGCACTAGCAAAGTCCATAGATTTTTAAAGCAACAAATCAGAGTTCTATTCCATGGGGTGTCTGCGTGTGCACGTACATGTACAGACAGCAGGTCTACTTCACTGATTTGCTTTGCTTTTGGCTTTAACAGCCTGGGCCAAGATCTTGCTAGATGTTGTTAACTACCTTTCGTGGTAGATTTACTGGGAGCCATGAACAGTCTTCAAGATTAAATAAGAGGAAACAGTTAATAGGTATCTGCAGCAGCAATCACAAAAGGATGAAGTTGAGAGACCAGCTCTGGTAAATCAACAGCACTAGACGGTTGTCATGATTAGTGTGGCAATCAGGAAATTACAATTTAATGTGTTTGCTGGAGGAAGCAGCACGAGAATCCCTTACGTACTTTTAAAACTGATTAAAACCCCACTGCCCCTTTTCAGTATTCAGACACTTGAGGCTGCTTCTAGGAGATCTGCCAGCTGCTTTCTGCAAGGTAGACTAAAAACAAACTTCACGTCCCTGCAGCACCACAGCCTTGTCAGTTGAGTGCTCAGGGCACCCAAAGTGGGGAAGGCTTTTGCAAAACCTAGCTCTTAAGTTTAAGGTGGAAAACCACCTCCTGTGATTATAGCCTTTACATTGTTAAAGTGACTTTTAGGTAGACCTTTGGCCTTGAAGTGCCTGCTGGACCAGGCAGCAGAGACTGTTAACATAATCCCAAATTAAAAATGCAGAGAATGTTAATCTCCTCTCAGGACAGTAAGTACAGAAAACACTCCTGTGCAATTAATGCAGACATACCAGAGGTATTAAACCAGAATGCACAAGCAGACAAAGAGGGTTCCGGTTGGCACAGATGACTGCAGCATTCATGAAATTTTGCTTCTGCTTCAGCAGGGCCAACCCCTGTCCCTGGATAGGTACAGCTGCTTCATCCCCTGCGGGGCAGGTCTGAGCTTCCCATAACAGCAACACTTGGGTGAGAGGCCACACAGGAAACCAGAATTGTGATAGGCTCCACCCTATATCCAAAAAGCTGAGTTTGTTTCTTTCTATTCTCTTTCCCTTGTGGACCATGTAGAAAATTGTATAGAAAAACTGCTAAAATGTGATAGTTCTCAAAAAAAAGAAGGACAGTACTCCAACAGCACAAAAGCAGCACCCATGGCCCTCACCACTCCAAAACCTTTCCTTTATGCTATCTTCTATATGTCATCCCTTCAGGCAAATATTCTACAATGACTGTGCCAGCTATGATGAGCTACAGAGAAGACAACAGCTTTATCTGCTTTATTGTTAATGAGGGTTTCACTTCCCCTGCAACCGCAGTTGGCTGCTACTTTATATATGGGTTTAGGGCTAAATCCCTTCTCGAGCTGTGCTTTTGGCTGCCTAATACCCAGGGCACTGGCCCATGTAGGGCCCCCCCGTGATGCCTAGGGCCAGGCTGCAGAGCAGCAGCATCGCCCTGGGGCAGGAAGTGGGCTGGCCTCAGCATGATTTTCCATCCAGAAACATTTTCCATCGCCTCTCCACCACCTACAAAGGGCTGCAGCACTGCCGAGTTAAAACACACACAAAATAAAAGCTTCTCGTGTGCCTTTGAAAAGAGGCTGCTGCTGGCAAGTGCTTGCTGAAAATAACCCCGTGGTGGCCTGTGAGAGCAGCTGGAGGCCACTTATAGAAGGAGGCAAAGAATTCCCTTTATTGAACTCAATTTCCAGCCGTCACAGTGATGACATAAGTTTTAAAGTTTAATATCTGCGTGGTTCTAGCAAAATCCCAACTGCAGACAGCAAGGTCCTCACTGGGCTCAATTCCCCTGTTAGTCAGAGCAGGAGTTTGCTTTCCAACTTCCATCTTCCTTTTTTCAGAGAAGCAGATAGGAGAAGATTCGTTTGTTAATTAAATTTCCCCTGCTAATTTACATTAAAAAGGGGGAACTGTTTCAAAAAGCTCACAAAACTTTCATAACCTTTAACTTGTAAAAGAAAGAGTTGTATGACTTTTTTCTAAACCTGCCCAAAAGTACCACCGGGTTGTCCCAGACCAAGTGAGGAACACTGGAAAGAAGTCCAGGAATGGCTCATCTGGGCTGAAAATTAGGAACATCTGCTCACAGAAAGCCAGGCATTCTTTCTCTCCTCTGGCTCTTCCTTTCATCTTTGGATTTTCTCATAAGTTCTTATTCAAAGGGATGCCATCCCATGGGAAAATGACAAAAGGAAAAAAAGCACAGACACTGTTACACAGTGAGGCCAGCAATAGTTGCAAGAAAAGAAAAATTCTTCATGGGAATCCCCTACATCTGAGAAGCAGAAACAAAAATTCATTGGGAAAAAATTCAGTGCTGTCAGCTCTACAGACAGACAATGCCTTTTATCCATGTGGGATCCTGCATTTATCCAGTTTTCATTACCCACAGATGGCACGACAACAGTAAAAAAGGGCAGAGAAGAGTCACTAGGAATGACCAGAGAAAGTGAGAATAATGGCTGAAGATGTAATTTCTTCTTTAAAAGGTTTGTTCTGTTATAGGTATGTACCCTTTGAAAGAGGCTCGGCTAGTCCTGGACCAGAACTGGATACACAGGAGTGGCTCAGAACTCTCACAGTACTGATCCCACTGCACTGAAACAGAGTTTTGAAAATTTACACAGCAGAGATGTGAAATCTTCTAAAGGCTGAGACAACACCTGCACACTTGTAGGCATTGTGGCAGCATAACATCCATCATGTGCAACACTACCTGAATCTCTCCAAGAAGTGACACCTCTTGCCAAGCAGATGCAGTGTATTGATGCAGTAGCAGCCTCAGCATTGCTCTGGTGGTGTTTGGTTCCCTGAAAATTTAGAATGACTTTGGTACCCTGGGCTCACTACAAAGCTTATTCCTGATAGTTAGACGAGTTCAGGTTAATAACTCCTATGGGAGGCCCTCTCATAAGACCTCAAAATTATCCTCACAAGCTCAGGGATCTGTCATTATGCAGACTGTGGAAGAAAGAGGTGTTGTGCTACACTGGACCTCATGGGTGATGAAGTTTCTAAGAGTGTTAGTGCTCATGGCTTGCCCTTCTGGTCAGAGACACCTGGAAAGACCATATTGCAGCCTTGCAGTGCTTGAATGCATCCTATTAAAAAGATGGGGACAAGCTTTTTAGCCAGGCCTGTTGCAATAGGACAGCAAGTAAAGGTTTTAAACAGAAGGTGGGTCAACTTACTTTAGATACAAGAAAGAGGTTTTTTTACAGTAAGTGTGGTGAAACACTGTCCCAGGTTGCCCAGAGAGGCGGTGGATGCCCCATCCCTGGAAATACTAAAGGTCAGGTTGGACGGGGCTCTGATCCAGTTGAAGGTGTCCCCGCCCACGGCAGGGGGGTTGGATTAGATGGCCTTTATTTTCTCCTAAGTTCTTGTTCAAAGGGATGCCATCCCATGGAAAAATTACAAAAGGGGAAAAAAATGCGCAGACACTGCTACTCGGTGAGGCCAGCAAGAGCTGCAAGAGACGAAACAAATCATCTTTATAGGACCCTTCCGTGATCCCGCAGCCCCTCTTACGAAACCGGCGGAATGCCGGGGGGATGCAGGGCGCGATCCGGGCCAGCAGTGCCCAGCATTGAGGTGCTCCTCGGCCTTCAAGGGGCCCCGCAGCGCGCAGGGAGCCCGAGCTGCAGTGGGACCGCGCGGGGCAGGAGGCATCGGGAGCGCCGGGACCGGCCAGGGCAGGGCAGGGCAGGGAAATCCCCCCGGGGCGCGGCAGGGAAGTACCGACGGGGACGCCGGAGAGGCGAGTACTTCCCCCCTGGAAAAACGCCAAATTCCCTCTCGGCCCGACCTCTTCCCTCTCCTCCGACGCCCCTTCTGGGCGGCCCCAGCCGCTCCGCCCTCCCTGACAGCTCCGGCGGCGCCGTGCAGGACCAGACCCGTCGGTCGGGCTTTGAGTGGCTGGAAATTCCCGTCCTCGGCGGCTCCTCCCCCGCAGAAATCCCCTGGCCGTGCCGTATATGCGAGGCGCCGCCGCCGCCGCCGCTCACTCGTAGCGCCCGCAGCTCTGCCGCCATGATCAGCGCCCGCCGCGCCGCCGAGCCGCCCGCCATGGACGGCTACGAGCACCCCAAGAGGGAGCGTCAGGGCGCCTTCCCGCTCGACGACCGCCACGACAGCGGCCTGGACTCCATGAAGGAGGAGGAGTACCGGCAGCTTGTGAAGGAGCTGGAGGACATACGGCTGCAGCCCCGCGAGCCGCCCGCCTGGGCACAGCAGCTGACGGAGGACGGGGACACGTAAGTGGGGGTCGAGGACGGGGCAGGGGTGGCTCGGACACGGTGGGGACTCGGCACGACCAGTCCGGGACAGGATGTGCTGCCGGCGGGGAGGCGCCGGGCTGGGCCGCGCCGGGAGGGAAGGGAGGGGGTGCGGAAAGTCCCTGGAGTGGCGCCAGGGAGAGGCGGCTCCCGCGGCCGCGGAAAGCCCCGGCCGCGCCGAAAGCCCCGGCTTGCGACACCCGCTCGTGACCCGGCCGGGCCCGGCCCGCCCCGCCGGGCGCTGGGGTTAGCGCGGCGTCCGAGGGGTTAACGTGTGTCGCTTCATTACGCCTTCTTTCCCCCTGCAGTTTTCTCCACTTGGCCATTATTCACGAGGAAAAAGCTCTGAGCCTGGAGGTGATCCAGCAGGCAGCCGGTGACCGGGCTTTCCTGAACTTCCAGAACAATCTCAGCCAGGTACTTTCACCTCGACAGACCCAAATCCGGATCAGCCCCTGCCACCCCCACACAAACCCGCTGGGAAATTCCCCCCAAAAAGTCCTTTTAATTTTTTTGTTTTAATTGATGGAATCACTTGAATCAAAGCCTGCATTCAGGAAAGTCCCCAGCTGGCTCCAGCCAGTGTTGGTACAATGCTTCCTCTCCCCTGAGAGAGTGGCATTTAACGCCCACATTTTTCAAATATGATGCAATGGGTTGCATCCCTCTTCACAGAGATGTTAATGATACCCTTCATGCTCATTGACTGCCCATTTATCCAGAGAGCCCTAAGTTCATCACTTCCAGATGAACGGGCAACTATATAACAACTTGGGAAGCGTAAAAGAACTGAGTTTATGGGGCATGCTTTTGTTTGGTGGTGCAGATCACCAAGCAGTCAGGAGGTATGCTTGTCCAGATGTTGCTGCCAAGCTCGCAGTGTAACTTACAGTCTGTTTTTGCTCTTGTGCTTGCAGACTCCTCTTCACCTGGCAGTGATAACTGATCAGCCTGAAATTGCTGAGCATCTTCTGAAGGCCGGATGCGACCTGGAAATCAGGGACTTCCGAGGAAACACCCCCCTGCACATTGCCTGCCAGCAGGGCTCCCTCAGGAGCATCAGCGTGCTCACACAGTACTGCCAGCCACAGCACCTCCTCCCTGTCCTGCAGGCAGCCAACTACAATGGTACGGGCACACTCCTGAACAGTTGATCTTGGTGTGCTGCACTGAGGGTGGGGTTGGTCTCCTGTAGATCTCAAAGACCTCTGGAGAGGTTGAGAAGGATTATTTTGAGGAGCCCAAAGCATGCAGCAGTGGCTGACTTCGTTAAAATGCCACTGTCTGTAGCCCTTGTCACTCTTGATCGTAGTCTCTTATGGTTTTGAATTTTGCATTTTTAGTGAGTGCCTTTGCCATGCTCCTCCTTTTTTTTGGTTGTAATCAGTTGCACTCAAACACTGGAATAAAGCCTCCAAGAAACTTTTCCAAAATCCAACCCTGTTATTCATACTTTCTGGAAGCTGGAAAGCTCATCTGGAAAATACCCTCTTGCCATGGATGAATTGCAAATTTGGATATCGTCCTGGCTTGTCATCTTGACTTTTAAGTAATGATGAGGCATTGAGTTAGACTTACTCAAGTTTTCCCTTTGTTTGTGTTTTTCAGGACATACATGTCTTCATTTGGCATCTATTCAGGGATACCTGGCTATTGTTGAGTATCTTCTGTCCTTGGGAGCAGATGTAAATGCACAGGTATGTAATGTGTACTGTGAATTTCACTGAGTGGGGCTGTGTAGTCTTAAGAATCAACAGATCTGACAACACCTCTGTCTCTCTTAACGTGCCAAACCTTATGTTATTTTCACACAGGAGCCGTGCAATGGCAGAACAGCACTACATTTGGCAGTCGATCTGCAGAATTCAGACCTGGTGTCACTTTTGGTGAAACATGGGGCAGACGTGAACAAAGTGACCTATCAGGGATATTCCCCCTATCAGCTCACATGGGGAAGAGACAACTCAAGCATACAGGAACAGCTGAAGCAGCTGACCACAGCTGACCTGCAGATGTTGCCAGAAAGTGAGGATGAAGAAAGCAGTGAATCGGAGCCTGAATTCACAGAGGATGAGGTAAGTGGCTGTTTGCACCTTTTCAAGAGAAGTGGAAAACTGTGCCCTGTGCAGGGTTTTTGTGGTGTCGCTCTGGTGACATGCCCCAGTGACCTGTTGCTCTATAACAGACAGGTATACAAAAGGTTATGTTGTCAGCAATCAGCAAAATGGCAGATGGGGCAAGCATATAAATAGAATAAAATGTGAAAAATAACATGAGAGAATGGAGGTTGATTTCATGCAAAATGGTGCTTTGAACACCGTTTTGTGGCTGACACAGAACCTTGTGAAATGAAATTCAAGTTAGTGGGTGGTTTTCTCCTCCCCAGCATTTGTTTTTCTAACATTCTGAGTGCTGTTAAATGGCAAATGTAACCATTTTGGTGTAGAAGTTTTATACACTGCTGAAGTCTGGGCATGCAGAATTTGGCTGTTATCCCAGAGTGGATGTGATACTTTAAGTAAGATTCTTCCATTAACAGCGTTTTGGGTTTTTTCTTGCAGCTTATATATGATGATTGCCTTATTGGAGGACGACAGCTGGCATTTTAAGCAGAGCTTTCTGTGAAAAGAAGTGACTATATACACGTGTATAGAAAAAGGACTGACTTTCTTCATTTAAAAAGAAAGTTGCAATGTGGAGAGAAAAGCAGGAGGGGAATAGTACACTGCCCAGCAAGGAGAAGGAGCACATAATTGCAACAGGACAATTCCAGGATCTGCCTTGTGTTTAAATACAGGAGTGGGATGTGTAACATCACGACAGATCAGTGATTATTCACACCGCCTGATAAAAAGCCACATAGCCAATCTTCTCAACCCTGCAAAGGCAACAGACTACACATCCGACCCGCTCGTGACAGGGAGCTTTCTTGTGGCATTAAATACTACAGGGAACATGTGTCCTTTCATGGCAAGGTGGACTCAGATCAGAGCCCCTTCTCAGAGACTGTGCATTCATTTGCCGTGGGCTGGTGGCAGTCCCTGTCCTTACTGAATGACCTCAGCTGCTCTCAGTGGAGCAGTCCCAGGTGGAGGAGTCAGACCAAGGGACTGGTGACCTCTTGGCTCTTAAGGAGAAAGTAGCAATAATGTTAACTGTGGGCATTGGAAAAGCATGTTTCACACCATGTGTGTCTTAATTGCTACACTTTTTTAGCAATTGTATATTGTGTAAATACTGTACATTTTTTGTTCATAATTATTTTGGTACTTGTGAGATATGTATTTATTAAAAAAAGTCAGATTACTGTACCTAGTCTGAAATGGTTCATTGCCTACCTTCCTGAGACCGTGGGAATCCACCTGGTTTGCTTTTTAAGAAACATTTACCACCTAGTAGACCATAGGGGTGACAGTCTCAGGGGTTTTAGGTGATTCACCTCGGCGGTGAAAAGACACCTAAGTAGCTTGCCGATCTCAGCCCTTGTGCTGCAGTTAATTTTGGAAGCAGACGTAGGTGTTTCCTGCCCCCGCTGCAGCAGGCAGATCGTGGGGCTGGGATTCCCCCTCTCCCCCAGCACCAGGCTGCCTGCCCACTAGAAAGGGGTTTTTAGGCTGGTTCTGGCAGCACTCACCCACCTGCCCTCATGGCACCTTTTTTTCCAGCTCAAATACTCGGCAGCTCTTGCTAGGGGAGGCTGGAGGTTTGCAGCACAGCCCTGTGTCTGCTCACCCCTTGTTTATCACCTGGCCCAGCTCTGGTTTGAACTCTGACACCTTGGGAATTTCCAAAGGGAATTTCCGTGGGAAGAGGGGGCTTTCCGTGGGAAGAGGGAACATACCCCGGGAACACGTGCTGCTGCCTTGCACCCCTGAAATTCAGGCGGGGGCCTCCCCACGTCCCCCCACTGCAGGAGCTACAGCTCTTATGCAATTCACAGCCATGAAGGATGTGGCTTTAACCCACTTCAGTTACTCCGCAGGTTTCTCTCCTGCATTCAGGCAGACAGAATCACTTTGTGCAAATCCTCTGCCCCACTCCATTATCTGCTGGGAGTGCATCGCAGTGCAGGGCTACTTTCAGCCAAGGATTTTAGCCCATTCTTAGTCCATGTGAAGGAAGAGTTGTGTGAAGTGTGACCATGCCCAGTTTGTGCTGTACCCCCGGGACGGAGACGGGGAGCAGCAGAGCTGCTGACGCAGGATGGAGTTCTGCCAAGAGGGTTGGCCAGGGGAATTCTGTGCTGCTGGCACCTGGCCCAGCTCAGGCTGTTGGAGAATGCCGTGGCCCCAGGTTGCACAGGGACACCCATTCCTTTTTCTGCCCTGTTCTTCCCAAAGGGTTCCTGATACATGACCTGCTCTAAGTAGGGCTTGCTGGTATGAGGAAGAGCACCACAGCTGGCTGGGTGCTTCCTAATTTGCATGGGAGCCAAAGGCCATTGTGGAAAGGGTTATATAAAATTGTCATCCTGAGTCATTTTTATTTCCTTTTCACTCTCATTGCATGAGCATAACCCAGGTATATGCACTGACATTCTGGCAGCCACGCCCACATCTGCATTGCAAGCCTGCATTTTCCAGGTGTGGGGCTGGATCTGCCAAAACTTTCTTCTTGTTGGGAACTCACCCTACACTCTGACCAGCCACTAAATCTGAGCTGGGAGTAGTGACTCTGGGAATTCGCTCAATTGCTGCTATGGGTCTTTCACCAGCAAAGAAATCCAAGTGATTCCACAGCTGGAAATAGAAACGGCAGTGTTTCACTTGCTACTTTTCAGTTTCCCTTTGCCAAACCGGCTGGAAATGCCCCTGCAGAGGCATTCACCAACCAGAGCTATCAGTGCTCTGAAAGTCCTTGGGTACACGGCTAGACCTGGTATGCAAATATTTAAATAGATACCATCTGAATGCAAATACTTCTCATCTGAAGGCCAGAGGGATGGAGAAAAATGCAGTTATCAGTAGTACCAGGCTGGCCGAATAGTTTCGGAGGCAGTAGTAGGTTCTCTGCTGCCCATTGCAATATTTAGATAAACAGTATCTAGAAAGGCACTGCTATAATCTTACAAGAATTCTGCAATGACTTAATAAATTAAGCAAACATTTTACTGCACGAGGAAGTTTTGCAGCTAAACAAATCATTGCTGAAATACCCCATGCTGGTTTTGCTACTGTTTGCCTCCACCAGTCATGCAAAAGTAACCATGTAACATATGCAGAGGAACCACGAGTAAAGCAAGTGGGACAGAGATTAATGTGAGAATATGTTTGTTAGCAAAATAGGTTGGGACATGTTGTGTATTTGTGCGTTGCTAATGCAGGATTACTCAGTGGAGAGCTTTGCCCGTTCACTTGATGATACAGGAAGAATGTCCACTGTAGGACCTCCTGGCATCTCCAGTTTTGAACATGTGCCCTTAACTTCTGCATGTCCACCCTGCCCTTTCCATACCTATGCCTTTAGAAAGATCATCTAAGTGTGATTTTGGTGATGACCTGCCTTCATGCTGTCTTCTTGGCACTCTGGCATATATGCTGCATGGTCCTGTTTGTAAGACACAGAACAAGAACTCCTTATGCATTTATTCCTGCAGCATCCCTTTCTTCTTATTCAGACATCACAGCACAGCTGCTATTTGCAGAGCACACTAACTTGTTCTTGCTGCTACTGCCAGTGCCTCCCCACACTGGTACAGAGTTCAAAATTCTGTCCTAACATCTTTGCCACCTGCCCTGTGTGGTTCTGGAAGCTTCAAGAGCAGCCGTGCCGCTGCAGGTCGAGGTCCTGTGAAGTTCAGATTTAGTTTCCTAAATGACCCTCTCTCCATTAGCCTCCTCACATTCCTCAGCCCCTGCCATGCCTGTGTCCTCTGCCTTTAATGCACTTGGCACTCATATCTGCCTCTGCCTGTTCTTTTCTCCCTTCCTCCCTTTCCGTGTGTTCCCCCCTCCCTCTTCACCTGCAATACCAGCCCATTCACCCATCAGTACATTACACAGCATGAGGTTACATTTTTTTTCCGAGCCTTTCCCTGCTGCCCATTCTTGTAAATCTCTTTGATAATCCCACAGGGATATTCCCATACTTCCTTATATTGCACACAAAGAGCAAAACTCACTTCCTCCCACACCCTCCTCTTCCTCCTCACATTCCAGCTCACTGTAGGCCTTTCTCACCCTAACCACAACCAAGGGGCCACCTTTAGTCCCTTCTCTCCTGCCTTTCAGACTTCTCAGCATCAGCCTTGAACTTCTCAAGAACCTCATGATGGTGAGAGATGAAACACAGACTGCCAGGTTGGCAACTTTGGACAGCAAAGCCCAAAGCCTGATTTTCCCCCCAGTAATTTAGAATCCTTCTCTTCTGTTCCCTGCAGCTTTGGAAAGTGTAAAAAGCAAGGGCAAAAGGCAGCCCTGCACCTTGGGACACGCACAAGGAGGCTGCGTGCTCCCACTGGCTCCAGCACCAGCCTGACCTGTGCAGTCATGAGCAGACACCTTTCACCATCCTCCCGCCTGCTCGTTCTGCTGCTCTTGGGTTATGGTGCAGCTTGGGCTGTGTGAGCTGGGTGACACATATATGTGGGTGTCTCTGCTCCCTAAACAGAGACAAGTGGAATGGACAGCCCAAGGAGCTGCCTCCCTGTCTGCCTGCAGATGGTCTTGGACATCATGAGGGGCCACAGTCCTAACTTAGAGGCTTTAATCTCACTGTCTTCCTCCTCCTCCTTCAGCCTTTTGAGATTAGGAAGGGGTCCCTATTGACTGCTTAGCATTTTACACACCCAGAAGAACTATAGGTCAAGGCAGGGGCCAACAGACAGTGTTTACCAACTATGCATCCTGCACGCAGCTGGTGGACACATCTACCTGCCAGGTCCCAGCAGGACCTGATACACCAGAAGGCAGTAAGGCCACCAGGATCCTTAATCTATCCCAAGAGTGGCAGCCTCACTGCTGCTGACTTTGCCCCACAGATTCAGTTCAGATTTGGATGAGCAAGATGGTTGAGCGAGTAAAGGAAAAGGTGAAACCGGAAAAAAAAAACAAGGAAAGACACTGTGATCTCCAAGGAGTAGGACAAGTATCATTTGTGATTTGCTTTAATGGGAAATCTGCAATGATGGTGGACTCTAGGCCAGGCAGAGGCCCACCACAGATCATTTTTCTGTGGAAGCTGAGCTGTGAAAATAATTAAGCACCTGGTTGTTCCTGGAAGAAAGAATTGCAAAACAGAGGGCAGAGGTGGCAGGGAAGAATCTCTCCATGGACAAATGGCTGCCCTCACTTCAAGGGGATGGAGGAAGGACTTTTTCCAGCATTGCTGTGTTCCCAACACCAGCGTTTTGCTGAAGAATGAGAACTGCACAGTATCCCACGGGATGAGGCATCAGGAAAGTCCTGTCTCCTCATGCCAGCCAGGACAGCACATGTGACCAGGACAGCTGTTGCACAGCCTCTCCCCTTCGCCAGCAACTGCCTGTCATAGCTCTGGCATCACTCACCTCCTTGTCTCTTCTCTGAAGCCTTAACAGCAACAAAAGGTTCCCTTTAAATACTGACACATTTATCAGGCTATAATGCAAGAAGTTTAAGTCCAGAGAAGTTGAAACAGAAACTTCCCCTGATACCCTAGAGGTCTGACTGCCTGCCCTTGACATGTTCCAGCACTCAGATTTTCCCAGGACTGTCTCCTCATCCAATTTTCCAAACAGGACTTTCCAGTCCTGTCAGAAGAGAGCTGGGGTTTTCCCCGCTCACTCCTTGCTGCAGTTTTACCCTGTTAGAGGGGCCACAAACCATGGCACTGGGATCCATTGCCTCTCCAACTGCAGGGGTGCAGCCTCCTGCCTGCCCACCACCAGCCCCAGGGGCTTCCTTGCTCTGAAGAACAGGCCTGCACCCCTTTAATTTCAATCCTTGTCCCATTCACAGTTTTAGCTAGTTAAGATTAATTTTCCTGGGCATCTTTCAAGGGAAGCTTTTCATCTCTACAGCTGAAAGCACAATGTGAGCAAACGTATGGTTCAAGAAAGAGCCTTAAAACACACATATTTTTAACATGCATGAACCCCTTGAAGGGCACACAGCTACAATTACAGTGCAACACTTAGCTTGGTTAATTATTACTCCTGGATTTCAGTAGCTTGAAGGAGGGAGTTTCCCAAGGCCCTACAGAAGACTCTGAGTGCTGCTGCTCTGCTTCAGCTATGCTTTGTTCTCACTGGGGAGTGCTCAGGGGTCCAGGGAGAGACAGCCCCACCAAGGAGCCCCGACCAGTGGGAAAAGAGAGCTGGGCCACCGTGTTTGCTCCTGCAGTGTGGGAGGACCCGTGTGGTGTTTTTCCTCTCTGTGTGGGAAAAGGACACCCCATGGCTCATTCAAAGCGCTGCAGGAGTACTGAGCTGAGGAGGGCTGAAAGTCAATAAGGATGGCTGCCCAGCCTGTGCAGCATACAGAATGAAACCACCCTCTTCTTCGCATTTTTTCTAAGTAGATGGGCTTCCATTCCAGCATGTGTCAAGGCTGATGTTTCTGGATTTCATCCAAAAACTTAGATCTGACCCCTGGCAGCAGCTTCTCTGAGATGTTTTGCCCTAGCAAACAAACAAGCCCTCCCCCAAGCTGCATGGAGGCTCCTTCACCCAGGCTGTGCCAAGCATAGCTTGGGGAAAACACTCCCAAGGCAGGGGATTCAAACTCCCTGCTCACCTTTGAGTATACTTCACCACCACCTGCTCTCTTACAGTCTATGAACTAGGCTGTTAGAGTAAAAAAAATAGTAAAACACCCAACATCTTCTGTCTGTCCATCCACCCCAGACCTCCTCTTGCTACTGTCTGTGCAGTCTTGTCCTCTGGCAGTAGCAAGCTGAAACACCTGGTGCTGGGCTGCTGGACTGCCCCACCGTGGCAAGGGATAACTCTCAAACTGCCATGTCTCCTGCCTTGATAATCACTCTTACAGGACAGCACTCAAACCTGTGGAAACTGAAATAATGAGGTGGAAACAGGGTTAGCCCTATAGCTGTGTGGGAAGCTGGCAGGCTTCAGCTGCAGTCAGCCAGGCTCAAACAGGTGATCAAACAGAACAAGGGCAGGTTCAGCAACTGAAATGGCAAGAAGTCAACAGTGCCAGCAGGATGCAAAGGTGCCAGCAGGATACAAGGTCCACTGCTGAGGTGGTCTCATCCCCTTCACAGCCCAGCTGTAGCACTTTTAATGAAGAAATGCTTAAGGTTTCCCCACAGCATCCTCTCCTTTGACTCTGTCCCAGAGGAAGGGAGGTGAGCAAGTCCAGGGAAGGCCAGGACTCCAGGATGCCTGCCTTCCCTCCCTGGGTGATGACACAAAAAGCCAGTTTCTCTTCTCCACACAGCTGGACTGCCAAGGTGATCCGATCACCCGCTTCCCTCCACGAGAAACTCCTGTATCTGAGGGACTCATGAAGTAAGGAACTGATAACTGTTTCCTTTTACAAAGAAGTCCCCATGAAGTAGAAAAGGGAAACAGCGCAGTTTACTTGGCAGTTGGCTTCCTTCCATGAGCAGTTCCAGGCACACGGTGGCATGACCAAGCAAGCCTTCCTAGGCATGGTGCTCCGGGAAGCCTCTCCCTAAAAACAGCTGTACTGAGGGGCGGAAGGCTGAGGACTGACCTGCATCCATGCACATCCATACAAAATTAGAGCATCTCATTAGAGCACATGGCAGCTCCATGCCACAAGTACAACCACAGACATTTCTTCCAAAGACATGAGTGTATGCGTAGAAGATGTGAGCGCAGCTGCACTGCAGTGTGCTGGGAATGAGTGCCAATATCTCCAAATTTTCTGCTTCAAATTTAAGAACAAGTAGAATGATTCAAAATAGCCTCTTTTTTTTTCTGTTTTGCAAAGGAAATCACAGAATCACAAAACTCAACAACATGTTGAGTTGGAAAGGTCCCACAAAGATTGAGTCCAACTCCTGGCCCTGCACAGGACACTCCAAGAATCACACCATGTGCCTGAGAGTGTTGTCCAAACACTTCTTGAACTGTGTCTGGTTTGCTGCTGTGACCACTTCCCTGGGCAGCCTGTGCCAGTGCCCAACCACCCTCTGGGTGAAGTACGTTTTTCTAATATCCAACCTAAACCTCCCCTGACACAACTCCAGGCCATTCCCTCAGGTCCTGTCACTGGTCACCACAGAGAAGAGATCAGTGCCTGCCCCTCCTCTTTCCCTCACAAGGAAGTTGTAACTGCAGTGAAGTCTCCCCTCAGCCTCCTCTTCTCCAGGCTGAACAAGCCAAGTGACCTCAGCTGCTCCTCATACGGGTTTCCCTCAAGGCCCTGCGCCATCTTCATTGGCCTCCTTTGGATGCTCTCTAACAGCTCAATGTCTTTCTTACATTGTGATACCCAAAACTGCCCCCAGCACACAAGGTGAGGCTGCCCCAGTGCCGCGCAGAGCGGGACAATCCCCTCCCTTGTCCGGCTGATGATTCTGTGCCTGATGCCCCCAGGACAAGGTTGGCCTTCCTGGCTGCCAGGGCACTGCTGACTCAGATTCCACTTTCCATTGACCAGGACCCCCAGGTCCCTTTCCATGGCACTGCTTTCCAGCATCTCATTCCTCAGTCTGTACATTCATCCAGGATTACCCTGTCCCAGGTGCAGAATCCAGCACTTTCCCTTGTTGAACTTCATATGGTTGGTGATTGCCCAGCCCTCTTATTTGTTGAGGTCTCTCTGCAGAGCCTCCCTGTCTCTGAGGGAGTTTGACAGCTTCTCCCAGTTTTGCATCATCTGCAAACTTGCTCAGTATCCCTTCCAGCCCTATGTCTAAGTCATTTATGAAGAGCACAGGGTCAAGGATGGAGTCCTGCAGAACCCCACTAGGGACAGGTCGCCAGTCTGATGCCACCCCATTCCCTATAACCTTTTGTGCCCAACCCATGAGCCAGGTGCTCACCCATCACATGATGTGTTTATCCAGCCATGGGCTGCACATTTTGTCCAGAAGGATGCTGTGAGAGACAGTATCAAAAGCTTTACTGAAATCCAAAAAGATTACATCAATTGGCTTCCCTTGATCAACTGGGTGGGTTCCCTGGCCATAAAAGGAAATCAGGTTTGATAAGCAGGACCTTCCTGTCAGGAAGCTGTACTGGCTGTGACCAATGACTGCATTGTCTTTCAAGTGTTTTTCAATGGCTCCCAGAATCATCTTCTCCATAACTTTACCAGGCACTGAAGTGAGACTGACAGGCCTGTTGTTCACAGGGTCCTCCCTCTTGCCCTTCAAAATCAGGACAGTGTTCACCAGATTCCAGTCAGCTGGGACCTCTCCAAATTCCTAAGACAACTCAAAAGTCATCAAGAGATGTTTTGCAATGACATCAGCCAGCTCTTTGAGGATTCTCAGATGAGTCCTAGCAGGCCCCATAGATTTGTAGGGATCCAGCTGGAGCAGCAGATCCCACACAGTTTCAGGGTTGACTGGGAGGTGATCATTCTCACAGTCATGGTCCTCCAGCTCAGGGCACTGAGACCCCCTTGGTCCATCATCCATGTTGAAGACAAAGAATGCATTAAACACCTCTGTCATGTCCCTGTCCCTGTTTGTGAGGTGACCATCCTCAACCTGTTATTTCATGCTATTATTAACATGCTGATGTTATTTCAACACTGCCTATTGGCATTAACATATTTGAAAAAACTCTTTTTATTGTCCCCCACAGTTCTGGCTTCAACTCCAGTTGAGCTTTGGCCACACAAATTTTCTCTCTACAGTGGCAAGCAGCATCTCTATATTCTTCCCATGTCACTGAACCTCACTTCTACTGGCCATACACCTTCCTTTTTTGCCTTATTTCCAAGGGAAGATTCCTGTCGAGGCCAGCCTTCTTCCTCACCTGAACTTCTGACATTTAGGAATTGCCTGCTCCTGTGCCCTTAGGAAGTGATGTTTAAAAAGTGACCAGCACTTATGGACCCCAGCACCTGCAAAAACATTTTCCCAGGGAACTTTACTTGTTAATTCCCTAAGCAACCTGCAGTCTGCTCTCCTCGTGTTGAGGTTTTGCTGGTACTTTTCCTCCTGTCAGATGTTTTGCTCTGCTTTGTTTCAGTTAGAGACAATGCGTTTTAAAAAAAAGAATTATGACTAAAACTATACTGAGGACTTCCCAAGTGATACAGATTACTTCCTTAGACTCAGAAAATAAGAATTTATTTCATTTTTTTTCTTACTCATTGGAAACTTCAGATGTTTGTTTTCTCACTCACCTGGAAAATGTTTTCTCCTAAGCTTTTGCGATTGCGACATAGCAGAATTTTCTCTCCCACTCTTTTCCTGAGTCATGTGAACTGGGCATACCTCCATCCTGGGGCTTACCATGCCATCTCTGAAAAGCCAACCCTCAAATTTGCATCCAATTACCATCTATATAATAGCAATTAAACTCCTCATGCTTGCATAGGGACAGGTCTTCATTTAGCCTTACAGCTATCAGCCTTCCATCAGGTCTGCTTGGCTCTACTTTCTCTCACCCTCACAGCATCCAGCCCCCTTCACATTCATATATCCTATTCCCTCTACCCATTGACTCACCTTTTGGCTGCTCTAAATATACCAGGAAGAAAACTCAGCTCCTAGGAGGTGATATTTTCAAAACTGATCCTGAGGACACTCTTATGCTGAAGGTTTTGGGGCTGCAAATCAATCTGTGGCAAGTGTACAGCTTTTGGATGGTAAAGTGATGCTGCTTCTGACACCAGACGGTGTCCTGCTGCTGGACATTTTGCCTATGACTTGGGCCATATCTGGAGACTGATTCAACCCACAGTGTGATGCCAGTCTACATCACCCAGGGAGCGTTAGGTATTTCCCATGCAGATGCTTTCATTCAGCAACAAAGCAAACACAGCTCAGTGTGTCCTCTTCCTGGAGGCAAGTCCCTGGTGTTGTAAGCACATTCATCATGAAACACTACCACACATGGCTTCTCAACATCACCATAAGAAAAATATTATCTCTGCAGCTATTCTGTTTCACTGAATTTACAGCTGGGCCCTTGAATGCTGTCAATTGAGATTTCATGTTCTTTATAAGCACAGGATAAAGGCAGCTCCATGTAGACTTATTAATAGTTTTGCTTAATGGCACATGAAATATCACCTTCATCTCCAGTCCTCACAGGTTCTGATTCCTGTCCCTGAGGACACCAAAAATCTTGGGAGCTGCCTCCCTTTAGGCAGTGGCCAGCCTCCTGCCCAAGCTGAGGTGCACAGGTGAGTCACTGAGGATGCTGCTGTGGAGCAGGGTGCTGGCAATGGCACAAATGATCCTGTCTCTCAGCGTCCCCTCCTTCCACATGGCTGCCTGTTGGCACTGCAGGGAGATGGAGAGCTTTTAACCTGGGCTGGGTCTGACCCTGGCCCAGCCAGAGGTGAAGATGGATGCACGCTGCCTCATGCCATCACAAAGGGGTCTTTTTAGGGTCAACTAAAAAGCAAGTATGCCCTAATGACAGAATAGACTTTTTAATCACATTTCAGTCACTAAGCCCAAAGACCAGTGCTGTGACACATGCAAAGCAGTTGCTATTTGCTCCTAGTGGCAGCTGAGTTCTCATACACAACCAGTCATTGGGTACAAGTGCTCCTGACATGGTCAGAGCAGGAGATGTCCTGTCCAGTACCTGGCACTCCAAGCCCTATTAGCTGTAAAGGAGCAGCCTCAGTAAACCACAGTGGGAAGTCAAAGACAAGACGTGTGAGATCAGTGAAATGTGCAGAGTATGGTCCCACTTCACCTCATTGGTCTATCACTGGAGTGTGGAAATCCAGACTTTTGGGCACAATGCAGCTACAGTGGATGTAAACAGGCATGACATTCAGAAGCAAGCAACCTTCAAAATGAGAGTAAGTGCTGCAAAATGACCCCCTTTAAAGGGTTAAGGAAGAGAGGCTCCTTGTGCTTTTAACCTCCAATGAATGGAGCAGCTCACCTGCCCTGAACTAAGTCACCAAGAGCTCTTCAGAAAGGAAAGTGCAAGCTGGCACAGTGATGGTGCTGCTTTGCATGGAATTTCATTTTAACTTTTTTTTTTTATGAAGCAGAGATTAGAGAAAGAGGCAGTGGTGATACATGCAAATATCTGCAAGGCACCAAGGCTTCAGCAGGGAACCTGCTTAGCCCTGTGGTCCCTGAAATGTATAGTTGTGACTTATGATTGCTGTGAATTTTGCTGCAGTGACTGACTGCTGCCCGGGCTGCAAAGTGCCTTTATCCCATCAACACCAACTGGGGGGTTTTTGACTCCTACTCAGACAGGATCAAAATATGTACTGAAGATCTGCCCTTAAAAGTGAGAGCTCGACACACATGGCTGCCTTACAAGAAGCATAGAAGGAAGAGGAAATTATTTGAACTGTGTGTATGTGGCATGAGCTGCATCAAGCTGCAGATAGGATGATTCTTCTCACATGTGGTGCAGCTGCTGCATCAGTCTCTCTCCCTCTTATAGCTGATCATTTCTCGCAGAGTAGTAATCATATACCTAATGAACTTGCTCCTGCATAAACCCAGGAGCATCTTGTTTTTGCTAACCTGCTGGACCCTCAGTCCATACACAGCACCTCACAGATCTCATGTACAATGCCAGGCATGTTGCTGGCACAGTTTTGAGAGTCCCCAGAAAGGGCCTCTGCAAGAGCTGTGTGTTTCCAGCATCTGCCAACTGGGGCTGCAGATCTCCCGAGAGAAAAGCTCCCTTTGAGAAGCCAAGACAGAACAGGCTGATCAATACCAAAGGAATGAGGGAGAGGGAAAGAAATGTTTTTGCTAGCAAACAGCCAGTAATTTAAATTAGGAATTGCCATTGTGAGTGTGACTGAATGTGGTTTTAGCCACTTAAAATACCCACAGTACAGATGTTGTAAGTCTCCAACAGGAAAAATGAGCTACAGATAGTCAGTGATTTATGCTGCAGCATAGGAGGGCTCAACCTTCTCCTTAAGACCACTGAGGACAATGAGAAAGTAAAACATCAGCTATTCTCAAAAGTACTTTCTAGTAACAAGTGGCACAGACAGGCAAAGGCCAGGTCTGGCTCCATCTCTGCTGTTCATCATGCATGTGACTGGGGCAAAGCCACTGCCACCCCATGCAGCCCTGATGCTCCTCACCCAGGCAGGCTACATGTACATTTTACGGCACCACAAACTAGCAGACTTGAAATGTTGCTGTAGGACATAAAGTCACAGCCCACATAAGCTTCTGGCCCACAGCTTCTCTGCCTCAGCTTTGGGCTGCAAACACCCCAGGGCAGGGACTGTCTTTAAATAGGTGTTTGAAGAGCTACCTGGAGCAGATATGTTACCTGTCTTCTCCTCTGCAGAGCCATGAGGAGCAGGAACTGATAAAAACAAGAGGTACAGCATTAAAGCAGCTGCAAACATACCCGCCTTGATTTCTGCTGGGACAGGCAAGATCTGGGCTGTTATCTGTGCACTGGGGCTCCCTCTCATGCTTTAGGCTCTACTAAATTGGCAGACTTCCTCTGGGGGTGTGCACTAAGGTAAGGTAAAAGGCTGTGGACTCCAGTAACCAGAGCTCTGTGGAAATTCGGGAGGATTTCTTGCTGGGCAGGGGCCCTGCAGTATGACGGGTTTCACCTTTGCTCAGCTTTGCTGGCAGAGGCACCCCATGCAAATGCTGTTCTCTAGATTTTCACATACAGTACTTTCAAATGGTTCGTGCTCTTCAGAAAAAAATGCATAGGATCAGATTTTCCTATGGTCTGCCAAGTAATTTTATTAATCACTGGGACCAATCTCAAATGTCTTTCAACATTGAGAAATTCCACTTCATCACAATCTGCCCTGCTGTGACCTTCTCGGCATCAGATGGAGAAAGAAATGATGCAGCAAGGACCTTAGTCACACTAACGCTGCTGCAAGGCTGAGCTGGGGAATGGGACGTGAATCATTTTTGCCTTTTCTTTTAAGGGAAATACAGAAGACGACTGCTGCTCTGAGAGTAAAACACATAAAGCAGTGACAGGTCTTCCTGTTTCCTTTCAATCTCACGTCTCTGCTGTGTTCTCCTTCCCTGCACTTAGCTGTATCTCCTGAAAAAAGCCCATCTCTCTTTCAAGCTACTCCTTGGAGATTTGTTTACCACATCTTAGCAAGTGCAGAGCCACACAGAGCAGTTGTCCAGAAGCAGCTGGCAGAGTGAATTGCAGGATATTTTCCAGACAATCCGGTTCCTCCTAATAGAGAATTTTTCTGTGTGTACAGAGTCGTAAGGGCAGTGGGATATGGTGCTGGGAGATAAAAGACCAGTTCCTTGGAACGGTGTAAGCATGGCAATGATAAGCATTGTATCACCTCACTTCTGTGCGCCCGCCAGCTTGCAGGAGTCCATTGAGCACATCTGCTGCCCAGAACATAGAGCAAGCGGCTGCCTACACAAGCAAAGGAGAATGTCAAGGCCAGAGGTGCACACAGCCTCAGGCTGGCCAGCACAGCAGGGCAAAGAAGGTGACTCATGATCAGAGGTCATGGCAGACCTCTTCTGCGAAAAATGTTTTCAGTGGCCTCTGCTTTTGTCCCCCTGATCTGAGGCATGCAGAAAGAAGCACAGCACTGGACAGAAGACTGTCCCTTTCCCATAACAGAATAACTGAGCAAGGCTTGTTCCAAGGCACTGTCATAAAGGTAGCAGAAACCCATACTGCATAGAAGGACAGAGGGCAGGGGGCAACAGCTGGAATATTTTGCCTCTCTCTCATCTACTGGAAAATTCAAAACCACAACTCCCTATGGGTGCAGCCCCTCAGGAGAGGAATAGTTATCTTGCTAGAAGAATCCAGCATTTTTAATCTAGAAATGCTTTGAGCAAGGCTTAGGTGACACTCGGATGAAGAGCTGGAGTTGAACTCTACACTAACTCTCCCCCCACTGCTTCAGCCTTCTCCTGCCTGATGAAACGTGAAGATCTTTGGGGCAGGGTGCCCGGCACATCAGCCATGGCTCCCTGCCAAAGCACCCGGGAGCTGCAGCCCTTGCCCCCGCAGCTGGCAGCCAGGCATGTGCTGGGCCTGCCTCTGCAGGCTGCCTGGAAAGCTGGACCCGCGTACGAGGCTTGGGCTCCACGGCCACGCAGAGCATGTGACTTGTTGCAAGCAAGCTGGGTCATGGTTTGCTGCAAAAAAATCCCACAGTACATTGCTAGAGAGAAATCCCAGCAAGCTGCTTGGGCAGGGAGGGGTTGCCCTATTTCTCTTTGGGGTTTCCTGGCCTGACAGAAAGGTTCCTGTGCTGAGAGAAGCTGCGTGTGTGTGGTAAGCTTGGCACATTACACTCCTGGGATCTCCAGCACATGAGGGGACACTCTGCCCAGTACAGCCAGGGCACTCCGCTGCACTTTGTGCAATCCAGAGTCCAGGATTTCCAAGCACTCAGGTGACTGGACACAGCTGCTATTTTGCTGGGATTGCTCAATGTCAGCCCAGGGTTACTGGTCCGTGCTCAGTGGATGTCCTCCTGGGAAAAGGTCAGAGGAATCCTCCCCTGCAGATTCACTGCCAAGGATGGACTGAGCCCCAGTTAGGATAGAAACCTGCAACTAATTCAGTAGTGAGGTCTGCGTGTGGAATAGTTTGTAATTAATTTTGGTACAGCTTTCTTTGCTGTTGTCAAAAATTTGCAACCATCCAAACTCAAATGACATGAAAAGCTGGGAATTTCTCTGCCCCCAAACCTTTCTATAACCTGAATAAAGTCACCTCCCTACACCATGGACCATCAACCTAATTACAGCTCTTGGAAGGACACCTGTAGGGACACAGTCCAGCCACATAGTAATGCCAGTGCTTAGACACAGGCATCCCCCCAGCCTGCAGAGTACCTACAAGGAGACACAGCTTCCAGGGTATGCTTTTGATGTTTCAATCCCAATGTTCTCCCTCTTTCTCCCAGCCCACTACCATCCTGGAGCTGCCAGCCATGGTCAGTCCTGGCTTCTGACAGCTGGCACTCTGATCACGCAAGTTCCTGTGCAAAGTAGGTTTCTCAGCTCACTGAACTCTTGTGTTTTGTTTGGTTAGATTTAACAACTTGGAGGGGATAAACCAATCTGTTCCTAGAAGCCTTGCCACAGGAGCTGGCAGCCTCTACCGGCCACCAGAGACCACACTGCAGGAAGGGGCTGCCAGAAGTTACACCAGCAGGGAAGCCCCTGGCAGGAGATTTTGCAACAACATCCTCAGCATCCAGGATGTGGTGACAGGTTCCAAGGTCACTCCCCTCCGTCAGCCCCAGCACGTTTACCTAGTAGGCACTGCAGTAGCTGCACGTGTTCCCTGAGCACTTGCACAATGTGAGAATCAAAGTTATGCTTGGGGCCATCTGAGCTCATGTTTGATTATACTTATACTGCAAAACAGAAGCCTTGTCCTTGGAGATGAGCAAACCCATAATTAATGCCAGAGATGATCAACCTTGGGCACATGTGGAGCCACTGAAGGAGCTGCTCACATTGCTCTCAGTGCTCCAATTGATTTGCCAGCCAGGCTACTGCAAGCTGTTTAAGGGACACTGGCTTACATGAGAAAAACAGCTCATTGAGCAACAGGCTGAGTTTGACACTCAGTAACACCACCCCAGTCACCAGCCCAGAGGTCTTTCCAGTCTGGTGTGTTGTCTTCAGCCATGACCAATGCTGGAAAGGCTGGGATATAAATAACCTCACCATCGCTTGAGCTCTTAGGCAACTAGTAGTTCAGGCCTGTGCAGGGAGATGTTTCTGCCCGTGTTGGTGTGTGTTTTAACTACCCAGCAGCAACAGAACTCAGAGCAGTATAATCCAATCCCAGCTGGGGCTTATGCTGCAGGGCCTACAGAAGTGTGTTCTAAAGTGCCACAGGAATACAGCAGCTATTTCATCCCAGCTTCAGGAAAAAATACTTTCTGTCCAGTAGTATAGTGGAAATCAGCACTTGAGCATGGATCCCAAAAGAGATTTAAAACTGGTAGGCTGTGAGAGATTTTAAAACTGATAGGCTGTTAAAGCCTGTATCCAAAGCCAGCATCTGGAAAGCCGGTGTTCAGCAGCTTCTGCAGTGCGTACAACCCACCAGTGGCTTCTCTCTGTTTGGATTGGCAGTCCACGAGCAGCCAGGGGGCTGTGTGGGTGATTGCCTCGCCCAAGGACCCTTCAGTGGGCCCACTCAAGGACTGCTAGATCTTTACTCCCTCCTGGCCAAGCAGCCTAATCCCACGCTCCTGCACTCCATTCCTGACCCCATGCCACCACCCTGAATCTCTGGCATTAGGGAAGAAAAGGAGACAACCTGTCACCTCATTCTCTTTCCTACCTGGAGGCCAGGCCTCACTTCCATGGAGATGTGCTTGGCACCCTTTGCACAGCAGGGCAAGAAACCCATTTCTCAGGTGGATTCCCTAGCTGGAAGTTTATTATGTTCACCTGGAAGAGTGTTACCTTTGGAATATTTCAGGAAGAAAAGGGGAAGGCTGTGAAAGCCAGTGCTGTTCACACCAGACCTGAGGATACAGCCAGCTCCAGGCAAGTCAGGAATCTGGATGTGACTAGTGCTTCCAGCTAACTAGCACCTCTGCTTAGCACACAGCTGGTTTGGTTTTGGCCCTTATGGAGAAGTGCAACACAGGACAGGGCTTGCTCAACCCCAGCTTTGCAGGTGGAAGAGCTGATGACCCTGGTCTGCCTGGCTGCCACAGCACCCATATTGCAGCTGACAGAGAAGATTGCATGGGCTTTCCCCTAGTTCAGTTCAGACAGAACCAGCCAGGGTGCCTTAGTTTAAATTAACTGTATAATTTTGTCAAAGCAAGCACAGGGAACTGCACTCTAATTACTCACCAACCATCTGAGGGAGATCAACCTAGAGTGGGAGGGGTAGGTGAGAGCAGGGAGACTGAAAACATCTTCCAGAGCTAGGTCCAGAAGAATAAAAGTCCCTGTGGCCCAAACCATGACAGAAAACCCTCCTAGAAATCCACAAATTTCCAGGGCAGGCAGCAGCAGCAAGTCTTCCTAGCAGCAGACAAAGAGGCTTTTGCTGAGCCTAAAGGAAAGGAGAGGTGGAGTTTGTGCACTTTCCATATAAAAAGACAGAGAAGGCCTTGAAGACTTATCATGGGAATGAGCAAGAGAAGCCAGTAGAACTACTTGGGAGCACAGAGATACTTGGAGATAGGAGAGGGGCCCCCTCAGATGAGCAGTCAAGGTCAGGAGGACACCAGAGAAATAGATGCTGGCCATGCTGGGAGATGGGGCTGCCATGAGAAACTGCCAGGCAAAATGGCAACTTGCGTGACCAAGTGTCTGCCCTATTGGAGAAAATTTAAAAACTGGGGAGAAGAGTCTGCAGGCTCTCAGTGCTTTACCATGGCAAATGGCAGCATCAATTTTCAGCCCCCTGCATCAATTTTCTCCACCCAGCATCAGGGAGGAAAGGAGCAGCAGGGCTGTCCCCAGTGCACAGGTGTTGCCTCTGCTCATGTACAAGGGCTCACCTTGAAAGCAGGCCTGGCTCCAGGTAGACAGGCACTGAGCTCCAGGGCTGGCTGTGAGCCAGAGGAGCCACCACCCTCCTCAGCCTGCAAAGAGGCAAGGCTGCAGAGGAGGAGGTAGAGCACTGGAAAGGAGGCCAGCTGCTTGATGGACATGCAATCACTTAAACCTGCTGCTCTCACCTCCGGAAGTTCCATGTTCCTTTTGCAAGCTTGTTTTGGTGGGGTTCCTGTCCACACCCAGGCTGTATAAACAAAACCAGCACTGAAAGTAAAAGTACCTGTTCTGCACTATATGCAGGACTCCCTTCACTTCTGGAGTTAACTGTGGTGTGACAGCCACGCTCCCCTTCCTCAGTAACATGCGCAGTTAAACCTTTGTGATGGGAGCAGCACATGCCATCACATGTGTGGGTCCTCTGAGAGATGCCTGATGTCCCACATCACCTGCTGACAGGTGTCTTGCTGACTCAGCTCTCATGACCATTGCCACTCATCAAGGAGAGTTTCACCACTTCCAGCAAGCAAATGTTCGAGCTGATCTTGCTTCTCTGCTTCATGGATACTTTATGTCATAGCTGAGCTGACAGTGCCCTTCTTTATTCCATTTCCTTAGAACACAGAGAAATACAGGGTGGATTTACATGGAAGTCACTGTAACTGGTGACATGTTGCATTGAGCACGGGCACTGCAGAAGAGCTGTGAGGAGAAAGATACGAATCCTGAAATGTGAGAGGATCCCACTTTGAAGGACCAAAATCAGATGCCAGTGTGGAGTTGCCATTAAGCAGCCAAACAAAACCTGGTTTGTTTGTACACAGTGTTGCCCACAACAGCTGTGAGAACCCAGGAAAGTTTCTCAGCAAGGGTCAGGGTTGGGGGCAGAAGCACAGAAACTGTCCGAAACCAAGCGTGGAGGGAAGGCAATTGTCAGGAAGCCAAAGCTGATCAGGGCAGAGAGGTACAGATGAAGACTTGGCCTGAAATGTCTATCATCACAGCAAAATTACACCTGGATCAAGCTGATGCAATTTCTAGCTGGATGTACTGGATTTCAGTGTAAATGGGTGTGCCATGCAGATATTTTTTTTTTTTAAGTTTTTTGTTTGTTTGTTTCCTTTTAGGTGTTTGCTTTTTTTGCAGAAAGTGGGGTGTTTCCTGTGGTAACTTGCAATGAAAACCTCCTGTTCTTGGGTTTGGAAGTAAGAGACTGGGGAGAAGGCAAGGCTTTCTCTTGGGCTTGGGAACAGCCAGAAGGATCATGTTTCTGTCCTCACTCTCTTTTTCCTTTTTTTTTTGCTTTATGTGTGCCTGGCTGCTGCAGGAGCTGGGGGAGAGGCTGCTGTTGCAGCTCCCATGGAAGATTACAGCAGTGGAGCTGTGCCAGAGCCAGCACCAAGCCACCCATTTGGCCTGAACTGTGGTTTTCTGGGGAATCACCCACACCAAAGAAAACACAGTGCTCCTGATGGCTCTTCTTAAAGAGTTTCTCACTTCCCTAATGCAAGCAGGCAGTGTCCTCCACTGCTTTCAGTGTGAGCTGGGGCCAAGCTGCCTGGCCAGGAGGGGATGGTCCCATGGCCCATGGGATCAAGGTGTCTCCAGGCAGGTGAGGGGAAAATTACTCACAGCTTGATAAGGCACATAAGGTGCCTTATGCCATTTTCTGGTTAATACAAACTCCCTAAGACTCTTCTCATCCACTTTCATAGTGATTCAAGTGGAAAACACTGTTGGGACCTGAGTTCCAGTGAGTTCACAGTCTCAGAGGGCCACATGCTGACTGGAAGGTCAGCGACAATGAGTTGTGCTCCCCATCCTAGTCCCATTTAACCCCCCATGTAGCACTCTGCTGCTCTGAAGCACTGCAGAAGCAGGTTTTGTCCATGAAATGAGCTGTCTTCTCCTAGTCCAAGTATCAATTGTGATCTCCTCCACTCCTCCCCCACTCATTTGCCTGGAGGAGGAAACACTTGAGAATGTTTCCAGCAAGCCTCCAGGACCTGGGTGGAAAACACACACATCTAAAAGTCAGATTGATTCTTTAGGGAAAAAAGGGTGAAAACCAATCCCACAGAAACTGCAGGATGGATGCACTGCAGTCCTTATGTGAAAACAAGACACATTCCTCCCATTTTTTCAGCCGGCTTTGCCTTGCAGCTGAACACCAGCAAGAGACCTTGGTAACATAACATCTCCCTGGGCACATTTCCCCTCCCTTCCTTTTTTCCATCTTTTTTTGTTTGGTTGTTTGCCTTTTTTGTCCTTTTTTTCTTCTGATTGGTTCATGTGGCAACAGCTGCTCTAGGAGGAAAGCATTGCCGTGGCCTCAGCATCCACCGGTTCAGCTTGCTCAGCTTCTCCTCAGGGGGATTTCTAGAGGAAGGTAATCGGCACTGTGGCTAAAGCAGCTTCCCTTCAGCAGTGAGCAAACAATCCTGACCTCCAGACCAGGGGCAAATGCACTTTGCTAGAATGAACTATTTCACACAGTCTGTGGTAATGCCTGGTCCCTGTCCTGCTGAAAGCAGGGAGAGGAGAATCAAGGCTCGCAGTCCATGTGTTCATAGCCCCCAGTTCTCCAGACTCGGTAGCCAGCTAATCGGGCTTAAAAGGTTTTGTGGGATTTAAAGGGATTTTCCTCTTTGTGAAAAATATATTTCTACTGAAGTTAAAAACTCTGTTAAGTGCTGGTTGTACAGTACCTCTTCTCCATTTACATGCTGTGTTTGTTTTCCCTTGCTCCTTATCTGCTTAAAGTCAGGAACATTTTGGCCAAAATGAAGTTAGAAATTTTGTGGGTTTTACAAGCTGCCTGTGTCCAGGCACTATTGCCCTGACAGAATGGTGGATAAAAGGAGGATTGCTCCCTCCTCCTCACACCAGAAGGGTCTCCCGGGGAGGCAAGTCTGCAGAAAGTATCGTGAATGGAGCAGCAGTGAGTGTTCTCTCTTTTTGCTGCTCAGAGGACACTGTGTGGTTGTGAGATGACAAAGGCTCTGCGTTTCAGGAAGAAGAAAAGTGGAAGGAAACTGTGCAAGACAGGGAGTTCCCAGCCTGGGACACTGTCTCCAAACACGGTACTTTTGAATGGAGGAGAAGTGTGGGAACAGGGAAGCTAGGAGGGGGGTTTTGGTACCTCTACTTCTCCTTGCTGAGCCAGTAACTGAGATCCCAGTGGAGGCTGTGGCAGATTCCCCAGCACAGGCAGCCCATGGCAATCAGCGGGCAGGCCCTCCAGAGCCAGGCCAGACCCTGCAACTGCGAGGCACACAAGGCACACAGGTGATCTCCTCCCTCATTTCCTTGGATGAATCGACCACGCTGATCATCTGCAAACTCAGCAAGGAATTTCACCATGATCTGCCCTGTAGTATTTGAAGCACAATTAGGTTTGAGCTACAGGTGGAAAGATGCCACTGCCCATCTGACCACAAGAGATAAAAGCATAGACCAGACCGCTCTAGATTTATCAGAGGAAACCCCATTATTCACTGTTCGTCAGAAAAAAAAAAAAAGAAAAATAAAAAAAAAAGAAACCCACACTGTCCCAGGCAGCTGCAAAGGCTGTGGTATTTCTCTGTGCTGAGCAGATACAGCTTGGCTGGGCTGCAGGACTGTCACAGGCACCAGCACAGAAATCCCTCAGAGGGAGAAGGACTCTGAGAAAGGCCGTGCATATTCATGAAGATTTCCACCTTATTTACAGGATCTGCAATCAAGCTCGACCCGGGGCTTGTTGAATGTTTGCTGGCATTCTTCGCCGTACAATTTCCCAGCGTGGGAATTCCCTGCAGGGTGGAGCCCGCTGCCGTAGGTGTGGTACCAACAAAAACAAGCCCAGGTTTTCCCTGTTTCTTTCAGGGTGGGCCTCGGCGCAGCTAGGGGTGGGGGAAATTACCTTAAAATGCTTCTCCCCAGCTTGGTAGAGCAGTAAGTAACTGCTAAGTATAGGGAAGTTGGAGGGGAGAGGATTAGGACAAGCAATTTGTTAAATTTGTGATTTAACAAATTTCAAACTATTCTTATCCTGATATTTTACAACTTACTTCCAGAAGAATTTCTCGTAATTTTTGTCTCCAAAAAAGAGAACTGATCCGTTCTCTGAGATCCAAAAGTATGCCTGTGACCTGGGCATGAGAGGTTTTTAAAGACAACTGAAAATGAAAGCAGTTTATGGAAGTGGGTCGGTTTGCAGAGACCGCTTCCTAAACATGTTTAAAATGGTTGGAATATTCATAGTTTATAATTAAGAAGAAGAAAGAAGGAAGGGTGGTGATATTTCTCAGTGTTAACAGTGGCAGAAGGTCCTCGGGAACCACCCGAGGTGAGAGGCTGTGGCTGCAGCTGTAGGGGAGTTAACAAAGCACCAAGTTCTGTGGAGCCACCTGGTGCAGGGTGGAGACGTGTCCGCCCCACTGCTATCATTGGTGAGGCTGCACCATGTACGGACATTTTTAATGAACATTTGAAAGCACGGATCCAGGAGAAACCAGCCAGGCAGGTTCTGCTGCAACTATATTTAATGCTGTTCTGAATCCTCTCCCACAGCCCATGGCAGAAGGCTCATGAGAGCACAGCAGCGCTTGGGTTGGCTTCCTTTCTAACTCAGCTATCCTCACATGACCTCACTTACTGAGGACAATGCTGTTTTCTTTCCCAGCTCTAAAAGTCAGCAGATGTGCAAAACCAAGGTTTTGCAAGTTTTGTACCCAGGTTTTGTTCCCAGTTATTGCAAATACTCATTGTGTTAAATGGCTATCTTCCAGCATAGATGTACTTTAAGAGTTTTGCTGTATTTCATTTATTTTCAACAGACCTGAAGGTAACTCCGAGTCAGAACACTGGGGGAGAGCAGAAAACAACACACTAGCCAGCACAACTAACCTGTCTCAGCAGCTCCACAGTATTTGTCAAGACCAGAGGGAGGGAGCTGGAACCTTTCACCAGCTGGAGCAATTCCAGGCAGCAACCACAGCTCTTAAATCCAGCCCTTTCAAACACCCATTTTGCGCAAACTGAACAAAGCACACGCATAAGGAGTTTCACGCTCTTTGTATGGCTGTGAATGGGGCGGCACCTACAGAGCAGGCTGAAGGACCATCCGGAGGATGGTACTTTACTGCTGGAGAGTGCCCTGAGCTAGTGATGTGCGTGATGTTGGCAAAAAGCAATTGTTTATTCTCCTAGGAAACCATCCATCTCAAAATGTTCCAAATACCAACACAATACAACCACAGCAATCCACAGTGTGCGGCACAGCCAAAGCGAGGGTTGCACTCTGACAGGGTGATGAAACAGCAGCGTGTGCTAACTGGGTCCTACCCTCCCTGTTTCCTCAAGATCTTATCCCTCTCCCTTCTACAAGCACGGAAGCTCCCGCAAATGTGTGATGAGCCAGTGAGCTCAGCCAGACAAAAGTTAATCCTGCAGTGAAGAAGGGATGAGTACTGGCCCAGATGGGCTCCTGAACAGTGTCAGCTGGCAATCACATGGATGCCAGTGCTGGCACAAGAGCAGTGTGGGACCAAGCAGTGACTGAAGGCAGCTCTTTCTGACTCTGTGGGCCTGTGCTCTTGCCTGTTCACACCAAGAGCCTCATGTCATGCACCTGAGCCTCGATGCTCAAACAAGGCCCTTTGCCCACTCTGCACTTGCAGCATATTTTGGTCTTTCCAGCCCTTTTGAAAGCTCCGTGTTCCCGGCAGAGCTGGATTAAAGCATGTACCTAACCACACACATTGATTCTTGTTAGAAAGCACAAGTATCCATGTACTGTTATGGTATGTGCTTTGATTTGCTACCAAAGTGGGAAAGCATCGCACACTTGTGATTATCTGTATTTGAAATTGAGGACTGTAACATCATTTTGCAAATATGTACTTCATCAACAGGAGCAGTTTCTCAATCGTCCCACTGAATGTATTGCACATGCTTTTATTGATCCATATGTCCAGCATAAGTGAGCAGAAAAATCCATTCTATTCTCTTTTTCTCTATTACTAAATTCCCCTCTTGAAATTGACCTTTGCTACTTCATTCTTGTAACGCTTGTATCACTTGTAATGCTATGTATCACTAATTTGTTTTGTTATCTTTCTTTTCTTGACAACCTTGTTCTCTTTTCCTTACCTGGATACCAGGACATTCACACCACCTGGGTTTGGTTTTTTTCTTCCCCCCTCCAGACTGATTTTGCCCATCTCTGTAACTCCTGACTTTGAATTTATGGACCATTAGTGCACTTTATACAGATGTCCCCTGATGAGCTACCTACACCTACAAGAGCCCAGATCTGTTTCCTGTGCCGGAGTGAGAAAGGTGTAGGTGTCAGTGCAAAGTACTCAAAGTAGGAAAAAAAGCTTAAAAAAATCACTTCCTGGTGAACACTGTTGTCATGCATGAGATATAACTATTATTGCACTTACAAAGCTAATTTTACACCATTTTATACTTTATTTACTGGCTTTGTTACTAGGTAAGAGAGGTTAGTAATGGAACTTCTCCTGGAGACAGGAACAGGGAACATCATTACCTAATCTTCTAACAAGTATTCAACAAACATTTCATGTGGGTAGATACCCACTAGGCATGGCAGCCAGGAGCTACAGGCTGAAAAAATCCACTGGAGACTGAGGGTTCAGGCAACTTTCCACTACTTTGCAGCAAGCCAATCAGCCTGCCCAGCCATTACTGAAAATCCTCCTTTCTCTCCCATCCTTTCTGCTAACAGCTTTGACAGCAATCCTCAGCCTGCTTCTTGTTACCTTCAGGGGCAGTGAGTAACTCAGCTAACCTGGTAGTCTATTTTCAAGGCTCACCACATCCTTAGATGAGAAACTTTTTTTCTGTCAGCCAGGCATTTCCAAATACTGTTAACTGAAACTAGGCTAACATTCAATGCAAATAAATTTCTTCACAACACCCTAAAGGTATGCAAGGCTACAAGTGGTTTAAGGAACAGAGACAGAAAAGGAAAAGAAAGAAAGGCTGCTTCTCCCACTTGTGCTAAAACCCAATGCAAGGCAGCTGCTGTCATCTCTGGCAGCCGACTTGCTGCAGGTTTTCTTGATACCCTGTTGAAAGTTCTGGCTTCCTTCATGACCTAACAATGCACTGCCCAAAGAGATGCCCTGCCTAGTCAGCCGTGCCAGCCTCCGGTTAGATTCCATAAAGGTTTCTACACATCCTGAGAACTAATATAGCGTCTTTCCTTGAGGAAAATATTTACTTATAAGGGAGAATTTTGACTGTCACTCCTACCAGGTGTGCCACCCATTTAATCAGACCCTGTGCTGCACTGCCCCCTGTGCTGGTACTTTTATTGCAGGACCAGCATCAAGGTTAAATCAGTGTCCAAACCGAGCTATTTCTCTGGCTGAGTTTTGTTGTTTTGGTTTTTTTTTAACATAAGCTTGTCTCCAAATCAGGTTCCCTGGGTAACTCTGGAAATTGCTGGGCTACACAATGGTTACAGGAACAAAGGAACTGAGCAGGAGCTGCTGCAACAACATTGTCCCCAAAGAAACCTTCTTCAGAGTAGATGGGGTTAGTCTTGATGCTGCCCAAGTGAAGGCTTGAGTCATCTGCTGACAGAGGCAAACACAACTTTGGTAAACCAGATGTCATCGCACCGGTTTAAGTCAAAGAATAGCCAAGGGGATAATGAGCTATGGAAACTCCTGTTCCTTTGGTGATGCAGGCTGTGGTTTCCACAGTGGCTTAGAGCAGAGGCAGTGCAATTCCATTTTCCTCTTCCCTCTTTTACACCAGCACTACAGCCAATTTGATCCCAGAGCAAGCCAATTCAGGTCACTTATGTAACAGAGAACTGGACCAAAAAGCCCAGTGTTTTTCATCAATTAAGTAAAGAGAATGGCTCATTACAAATGTAAATGAGCACCAGTGCTCAGCGAAGGAAGAGCTGGAAAACAAATGGAAATTGAACACACCTGCAAACATCACAGCATCAGATGCCACTGAATGCCCTATTCTTGATCATGCAATCCCCAGTCCATACACATTCATGTCATGTTTCTCCATCAACTAGTAAATTCGACTCTCTAATTTGAGAGAAGGTTTCTTTCTAGTCTAAGGAATCCCATAAAGGATTAAATACTTTATGTTCACAACTCTCTATGCACTGGGTGTCACAAGAGTCAGTTTTCTGGAAGAGGAAACAAAGAGAATTTGCTGGCAAAAAAAAACTTGGCTTGTATGTACTAATCTGCACTGCATACTATGCTGCTAAAGGCTCAGAGAGAAAACTTCTTTCCAGAGGCTTGTGGTTCAATGAACATATCAGCTAAGCCACAATGAGAGGTAGAAGATGGCTGCATAGTGCATATGCAGTGCCAGGAAGCTCAGCTACAGCTGGCAGGTTCTATAAAGAACCAGGAGAAAAACACTATCCCCAAAAAGCAGAAGCACACACTGCTTGGAAGATGACTCAATTCTGCCAAGCAATTAGCTGGATTTTGACTTAGTGATACACTGGCTCTATTTATTCATCAGGTTTATAGCAAAGTACCTCAGAGTTGCCATAGTTAACATTGCAGCACAGAATTTTCATAGAATATGGTGACACAGGTAAGACTATTTACTAGAGAAAAGATTACTATGCTAAGAAAAGCTTGGTGAACAGCAGCAAATACTGCCAGTAACTGAGGGTTTTGACAGTCACTTAAAAATGTAAGTTTATCTGTATATGTGTACTACATAGGACAAAGTGTTTAGTGGGGTTTTCTAAAATATGACAACCACAATACACAAAGCCCAGACACTATTTTAAAAGGTTTTGCATAAGCACGTGATTATCCTTGTTTTAGTTGGGCATGAGAGCTTCTCTGTTCCAACAGATCCTGTACTACAGGATGTCTTGCATTGTTTCCAAGTAGTTTGGGTTACAGCAAAACAACAGAACAGAACAAATTGTTACTAGCAAGAACTGGCTGGATCAAGCTATGACAGTTTAAAAATTCCCATCTGAAAAAACTAAAAATTCACTGATTACAAAATGAAAGGCAATGCCCCTACTGTTACTACCATGGTAGGGTAGTTTGTTCCTTGAAGAAAACATGAATACTGTCGTGGATATGCTTCACAAAACTTGATCTCATGACCCAATAAGGCTGCTGTTTTACAGAACTCAAAATAGCAGGCTTTGCTTCTGTGTCAGGGAAAAAAAATGGACAAGTTATGTATTTTTTTTCTTCAGATGCTAGAAAACTACAGACCTAGTTCTTTCAGCTTACTTCCAACAATGTGTGCTGAACCAAAATATTTATTTGGTAAACACTTTTGAACACCTAAAGGACGCAGTCATTGGTCACAGCCAGCACAGCTTCATGAAGGGAAAGTCCTGCTTATCAAACCTGATTTCCTTTTATGACCAGGGAACCCACCCAGTTGCTCAAGGGAAGCCAATTGATGTAATCTGTTTGGATTTCAGTAAAGCTTTTGATACTGTCTCACAGGATCCTTCTGGACAAAATGTGCAGCCCACAGCTGGATAAACACATCATGTGATGGGTGAGCAACTTGCTGCTCATTGAGCTACTTCTGTTTATAATACATACCCTGTCTTTGGGATCCCCTTTTGTGTGAAAGGAGGGAGGTTACTCATAAGAAATCCAGATAATTTTCAGAGTTCAATAAATACTGATTTACCTAAGCTGACTGCATGTATTTGGCATTTGCATCTTTACACTACACCACAGATAAAGAACACTGGTAACGTGATGTGGACAGTTACAAGGCTGTGTAGAGCCAGTCCAAATTTAGTACAGGTAACACTGATGTGGGTCTAGTATGCAAATAAAACTTGATCCTATTCCTGTTTAACTACTTGTGCATTCACACTAACTGCATCCATCAGTTTTCAGCACTGGCACAAGAAACCACAAACACGTGGAGCGATCCCAGGTCTGGTATCGCTCTTGATAAGCTCTACCCAAAGTGGAAGCATTAGGATCCTACCATGCATACTCTGGTTTCTTTGCAAGTGCCAGGTTTGGAACAGCAGGTGTTGCCAGGTACAGCTCATCCCCAGCCATGGCTGGTACAGCTTGGTTGCAGGTGCTATCTGCTCCAGGGTGTGAATAATGTAATTATGTGTAATACACGGGGTTTTCCCATTCAGTCAGGTATCCCCACCTGCACTGCTGCCTTATCTTCAACAACAAAAAGCTTTGACTGAAAAAGAAAAATCCCCACTATTAATATGAAAAGAGAACCATGAATTTTCACTAGAGGGCAAAATACTAGCAAAAATGCCATTTCAGTTGCTGCAACTTTGCTTACAAAAAGAAGGCAACATTCACAGCTCATATATTGTAGACAGCTTATTTCATCATCTCTGAACACAAGATGGGATGTTCTGCATTACAAAATAGGCAAGGTATGAACAAACACCCACTGCTCTCAGAACCACCACCTGAGTTATACAATCTCATACAAGCTCCAAAATTTAGAATTAAAGGACTTGCAGGGAATTTTGATACGGAATACTATGCAAAGGTGATCTAGTCATATAGATGCCCAGTTGTCATCTTCCTTTTAATTTTTGTTCAAGAAGTCGTTAATGAAGTTTTCCTACATTATTAAAGCTGATCAAGAACAAATTATCAGTGGATCATATTTTACAGCAGACCAAATGATGACCTAAGTCTACTCAGATTCCAGGTTGTTATACAACTGGAGTATTAGGAAGAAAGGCCCTAGGAGTTTTCAGAAACTCAGCCATCATTTACAGCTGAAACAACACAGACCTTTCTAAATGTGCTATTAGTTGCACAAATGTGCCAATTGTTGCACAAACCCACACAGAATTCTCAGATAACCAACCCAAAAGCAGCAGCAGGGGTGCTTCATCTTATCACCTACACTACTCTGACATCATGGAAGCTGAAATCTGGAGGCAGGAATAGAAATCCAAGAAGCCCTGTGAAGTCAACAATTCACAATACATCTGAATCCCCTCAACTCAGTTATCACATAAGGTTAGCATTATGTTTTATTAAAACCACCAAACACAGAATTGCATTTTCTTTACTACAATGAACTTGAAAAATACACATTCGAGGGGCTTTAACTGTAAAGCACAAAGAAAAGAATTAACCAATCCCAGTTTCTGAAAACTTACGAGGCCTTTCCCAAAGGCCTTGAAAAAAATCAAAAAGAATTTTGGAATAATGAAAGCCAACATGGGAAGAGCACAGCAGAGGATTGAAGGTAAGGAGTTAAGTTGTATTAGCTTGGCATTTTTTCAAGGAGACTCAAGTGTGCAACAGCTAAAATTGCCTGGTCATCTTCCCTTTCTCCTCAGTGTCTCCTCCCTCACAACTTCATCATCTCCCTATGTACTGCTGAGGCTGGAACCTCTTCAATTGAAGCAAAACAAAAAGCCATTTTTCTTCACCTTCACTGAAGTTTTTAGTAGTCTTGTCTCCATACCCAAAACCTCTGAAGAAGCAAGGGAAATTGTTTCCCAGAGACATTCCTGTTGCTGGACTTTGTCTGTTGGCCCTGTCTAGTCCCAGCCTTGTTTCTGGCACTGCCCAAAGCTCAAAACCTGGTAGGTGACTAACAGCCAAAATCCCAAAGTACACTACATATAGAATATGTTCCCTAAATAAATGTTGGCTTCAGAGCTGTTTAATTATAGAAGTTATCTGTTAAATCCATTACATGCATCCCAAATAAATTAGTCCAAAGAACTGGACTGGGACTTCCAGCTCAAGTTTTTCTTTCAGCTTTTGCCCTATATCCTTATACAAACCTAAGCAAATATTAAGGTCTTCCTAACTCCCCCACAATTAAACCAGTAATGTTGTAAGGCTTTCAACATCAGGGCATGGAGAGAATGAATGTGGATGTAAGAATTATCTCAAGACACACACACCACATAAACTGATATTAACTTTACATAAGGAGCCAAATAGCTCAGGTGAAAAATACAGCTCAGAGTATAAAATTTCTCTTAAAATACAATTAAAAGGCAAGCAATTATCACAGAAACACTCAAAGTCATCAAGCATTTTGATGACAATTTAATAGAATTGGAAGTTTAAAAAATTACATTAAAAGGAGACACTGAGAATTTCAAAAACCTCTGTTTTATTTGTACAGAGTAAAATACATCATATAGTGAACACTGTATTCCACCCATAATCTAAAGCCATTATTAAGTGTTTTCTTTTCACCATACATCCTGGCCAGAAGCACAGACAATGGAAACAGGAACGCTAATTAGTCTCTCTCTGCCAGAGCTACAAGGTGCACATCAATCTCTGCTTCTGTGAGGATCCTGAAAGAACAAAAAGAAATCTTAAATAGCTTAAATGATTCTTCCCCTTAAGCTTTAATATTACAGCCTCATATCTATACAAGTAAGTTTTACAGCAATGCATCCTTGTGCCCTTTAAAGCCCTGCTGCCAGGGCCACAGGCTGACATTCCAATTCTTTTGAAAAATAAAGGAAGAATCAAAGGCACTAAAGAGCAAGGAGGTAACAAATGATGGAAAAAGAACAGGTAATTCTTCACAAGTAATGCATTTGCAAGTTGAGATCTGGTGAAAAGGTAGCACTTGGCCCCCAAGTGGCAGTAGAAAAGGGGTAAAGCAGCTCCTGTATGCTTTCTGAAAACTGTGCTATTCTGCTGTCCTCAGCACACACCACCAAATGGAAAACCACCCATCATCACTGTGGCAACCTTAAAAGCGCTAGGAAGGAAGCACTTAAAAGACTGGCCTGTAGGACCCACAGGCTTGAAGCCTCTCTGCAATCCACACGTACCAAGTGGTTAGACTAAAGTAACAGAGGACTTTCTTCCCCATTTAATGGTTCCTCTTTTTTTGTTGTTTTTAAATTAAAACCCAAAAAAAAAAAAAAAAATCAATGAAAGACTAAAGCAGAAATAACTGAATCCCTCAGCAGCAAGCCAGACTTACTAAATTTTAGGTAAGCCATACCTGGAGAGTCCTTTTGCATTACAAAAAAATCCCCAAACCTTTTTCTCCCACATTTCACACATACTTCTGCAGCTATACATTGTGTTGTGAGAAGGTTGCCAAGTACACTGTATCCTATGTGAAGCCTTCCTGCCCTCAGCAGGAAGACTTCCAGGTGTTGTCTTGATACATTGGCCAAGTAATCTTGGTGCACACAGCACACTGCACTCACATTCAGGCAATAACAGGTGCCTTGCTTTCATGCTACATGGGAATGCAGTGGACTCAGGAAGTAAATAATTCAGCCATTTTCAAATCACTACTGATTTTTTAAAATCCAAGATCTTTTAATCTTACCCGATTTAAATAGAATATTTCAAACCATACAAATTCATAATCTATTAGCTATGTATTTTAGATGTTAAAAATGCTGACAATTAAAAGATGAATGAGAATAATTTAAAGATTCCATTTAGAAAAGGATTAAAGCATTTAAAGGACTTGTAAATATTCCATAATATAAACCAGACTCTACTGCATTAGTTAGCACAACTGTGATTTGAAAGAGGACTCCAGTTACCAGTACTAAGAAAAAAATTTTATGCTTCTAAGCATGAAAACATTTCTAGAACAGATGTAAGTACATTTCAGTCATCCTGGGAAGCAATACCATTTTAAGAAATGAAAGAGAACACTTTTCACTACTAAAATCCCTTTACCATGTCAAACATTTAAAAACGGTGGGTTTTTTTAAACAATGTTTTCTACCCCTACAAATTTTGAAGAGCTACAAGTAAATAAACCTTCAAAACTTTAATCTCTGAAATGTCTTTCTTTTTCTCGATTTACAATTATGCATGAAAGTAAAACTAATTGCACATTATGAGAGAAACACACCAAGTTTTATCAACACTGATCACTCACCTGAATTTAGGATTTTCCACTGTGACTACACCAACTTCTATTTCTGAAGGTTTGAAATCAATGGATAGTACAGTAGACAGGCATGTTATTGCTGTCTGAAAGATGACAAAAAATCCTATCATCAAAAAGAAAACACTAATGCATTTTTTTTAACAGACATAGCTTTAACAACTACCCTTTCTTCCGGTTTAAAGTTATTTCCTTTCACTTCAAAATCTCAACTCAGAAGTTCCAAATAGTTTCCCTTTGCTACAGAACACAGTCCCTTCTCTAGTCCTCTCCCCAAAAAGCTCAATCTACAAAAAGCAAAGGGATGTGTTGTTTTCACAGCAGAAAAAACATACAACAAAACCAAACCCTTTTATCATGCAAAGGTACTGTCTGAAACGCCTTCTAAGATGAAGATTGTTTTAAATGTCACTAGAAGTAAGTCATACCGGTATCCCCAAAATCAAGCTCTGTAGTAACCAAACACCAGCTAACTGGGAATGCTACAATTATAGAATCTGCTTCAGCTAACATAAAGCATAAAAAGCAGATTAGATGACTATTTAAACATTTGCAGACTACCTTCAAATTATTCTCTGGTTGGAATAGCTATATTTGCTCTGGCAGCAATACAGAACTGTAAGGAAAGAGGAAATGCCTAACAGCATTTCTTTACAGTGCAAGCCTACATGCAGCACATGCATTAAAAATACTTTAACATATCTTCATTTCCTTCTGCTGGCCTACCTCTACTGTTTGTTCATATGTCCAGTCAAATTTCTTCTTTACTTTCTTTTCGAGAAAACTGGTTGACTCTGTCTGTTTAACTCCTGCAGCTGTGGCCTTGAATCCACAATAGTAACCTGCTGGATCACACTTGTATACCTGAGGCCCATGTTCTTCATCAATACCAATCAAAATCATACCTTGAAGAGAAAATTTGTTACTTTATTTCTTTCCCCAATTTTAGCAGTTTAATTCAACTGAAGAACAGAATGGATACTCCTCTCCTGTGAAAAACATGCATGCACAGCAATACAATTTTGGGAATCAGTCCCATACCTGGAACTGTGATTTCCTCTATATCTAATTTGCCATTTCTTATCAGCATCTCATTACCAGGTGTGCAACTCAGTTTAGCACAAACTGTATTTCTGTCATTCCCAAAGAGGGCTACTCATTAAACATACAAACAGTTTTGCCATGCTCAATGTGTAGAGAACCACAAAGTCAGGAAACACAAAAGTTTAATATAAAGTTCACCCAGCCACAGCTCACATCCTGTGTTACATGACACAGAAGTGTAAACAATAGTTCTACTACCATGTGCCTTTTACTAGAAAGCAACTTTACAAACATGATGAAACTAATGGAAATATTAAAAGATCAAAATTAATTTCTTGTTTGTAGTCCTGAGAAATACTGCATTACATATCTTTTCCTTTCTAAATAAAAAAAAAACCTGAAAGAAAATGTGGAAATATCAGGACATAACTGAGTCTCTGACATCTGATTAAGTGCTTTGAAGTTGGATAGATTTCAAGTAACACAAACTGATCACATCACTAAAATGCATGTGTTCACCACCACTTCTTGATTTACAGCTGCATGGTCTCAATATGCCTATTAAAAATAAGTCAAATGCAATATTTGCAATAAAAACCCAAAACAGAACAAGGTCATGGTTTTCAATTATTTTCACTTTACACTTGTGTAACTTTTAACTAGTAGTTAGAGCTGATAAGCTTCGGAGCAGCTATCACTACAATAGAAAAAAATCCCTTCATATTTTAGAAAAGGCTACGGGAAGTTAAGAAAAAAAATTTTTATTCATGTATTTAAAAAAAGAAATTTCCAGTAGTATTAAGGCATGGGAAATGCCAAGGGAAGAAATAAACAATCATTCCTGAAAATTACAAGCATAGGAAAATTGCCCCATCATGGAAACTCTGGAGCAACCCTGAATGTTGCTTCTTTAGTGAGAAGTGTTAGTGCCTACTCTGATTACAAGAAGTGATTCATCAATTCTGAAACTACTGTCCTTAAAAGAAAAAAAAAAAAACACAACACCAAAACCCAACCAATCAAAAAGAAAGCCAAATAGAATGTTTAATGAGAAAGTAATTGAGGAAACCTTTTAAGTCTTTGGAGAAGTTCATGGAGGGCTGTCTCCCATGGGAGACACAGTGGAGCAGGGGAGAGTGTGAGGAGCGCTCCCACTAAGGATGAAGCAGCAGCAGAAACAATGTGCAAAAAACTGACCACAACCCCCCTTCCCATCTCCCTGTGCAATTGGGGGAGAGGTACAGAATCAGGAATAGAGTTAAATCCAGGAAGGAGGTGGGGGAAGGTGTTTTGAAGATTTCGTTTTACTTCTCAGTATCCTATCTTTATTTGCTTGTTAATAAATTCAGTTAATTTCCCCAAGTTGAGTCTGTTTTGCCCATGGTGGTAATTTGTGAGTGATTCCTCCGTGCCCTTATCTTAACCCACAAGCCTTTCATGGTATTTCTTCTCTCCCATGTCCAACTGAGGAAGGGAGTGATGGACAGGCTTTGGCACACACTTGGCATTCAGCCAGCATCAAACCATGACAAACAGGCATGGTTATAAACAGCTTCTCCTGCTCACAGACATCACTGGGCAGTGCAAACAGACCAGGCCCCAAAAACTAAGGTGAAAAGAGACTACATAATTTAAAATGCTGAGTCAATGGTAAAATCATGGCTCCAATTCAAGATTTCCAACACTGCTCTCTCATTCAGCTGTTCATCCCTCTGACTCCTTCAGTTATCCATTTTGGAAAAGGGTGAGAATTTTTTATATACGAGCTGGTAAACTTAGACAAGAAACAGAAAAGGTTATTTTCATACACTATACTTACAGCAACCAAGGGGCCTCATTTCAGCATTCTGTGTATAGACCTGAGAAATATCTGCAATCCTTTTACACAGCATATCCACAGGGATGTCATAGCCATACTTGTACTTCCAGTTAGCAGCCTCATAGCGGGCTCTCTGCACCTGGGATCTGCTGTCAGCTAGACAGAAAGAACTAACATTAATTTCACTGAATGTGTACCATGTTTACTTCTGGCACTGCCTGAAAATACAAATTTCAGGTCCAACTTTGCATTGTCTTTAAATGTGCCCATTAGAACTATGTAAGTTCCTTCAAAATCAGACTGAGTGGAACAAATCTCCTAGAGCACTTATTTATTTTATATGATGTAATGCTGGTGAACTACATTAAAAATCTGACATACTTTAGATACTTAAAAAAGATGGTGAATTAAGTACCTGTCATTCCTGTCATTACACAACCAATATTTTCAGTAATCTTGAATAAATGAGTCACTGTGTTGGAATCCAGTAACTTGTCCTAAACAGAAAATAGAAATAATCAAATAGAAAACACCAAAAGGACCCATAACAGTTAAAAATTGTCTTTCAGGCTCTCCACTATTTACTGCTGCAGGCATGTGAAGGAAGAAATTGGAGAATAGGGAAGATTAAAACTACAGTATCTGGAAAAGGATGACACCAGGAGCACGATAAGCATCACAGTTCTTTTCCCTCTGAAGAAACTTTGAGAACCCACATATAAAAACTTGCTCTCTTATTGCATGCTACCCTTCAAACATAAAAGACTTTCCCCCTTTTGCCAGCAATACACCATCACTGAGCTCAAGAACTCACGAAAACCTGTTCTACATGCTATTGGTGTACTATTTTCTCAGTAGGAGTCAAAGAAATCAGGGAGCTGATTATGGACAACTCAGCCCTTACAAACCAGAATGCATGCTGAAGGCAGCAGGATCAACTTTATGTTTTAGCTTTATCCCTTCAACAACTACAGAGAAAACCAATATTGCAGTACTTAGTGAGAAAATGTACAGTTGAGCACTAAATGGAGCTATAACTTGTAATATGCAGAATAATTAGCTATTCAATTCAAACATCAATATATGTTAGTGCTAATAAATAGAATACCAACATTGCTGACTCCCATCCCCAACTTTTTATTCCTCTCCTTCCAGACCTCCCCTCAAAAACAGACTACTTACAGGTACTTTCTTCTGTGTTACAATTACTGCAGAATCTTTCCCACGGACAGCTACAGATGTAAGTCCACCTTGGTTTATGGCCTTAAATGCATATTCTAGAAAAATATATAAATGTTAATTAAAAACCTGTGTCAGAGACTTTAGTACATTTAACTTTGACACACCCTCCCCCCAACACAGGAATCTCACCAACTTACGGCCTTTTTAATACTTTAATACTTGGGCAACACTTTGTGTCCTTAAGATCTTCAGAACAATGTGCATTGACTCTCTTCACAAAACCACTGTCCCTGCTTCCTCCAAATGCTTCTTATAATTTGAAACAGAAAACTGTTCAGTTCAAACTTAACAGCAACAGAATGAGTTTTGGCTGTTCTGAACTTGATCAAAATGGTCCAACCTTAACCTACAGTAACTGTAAATTCTTATAGAAGAATTTCTGACACGAGGTTTAGTATTTTAAGCATTGTTACCATGGCAAGGATATAAATTTATTTTCTAGTTTTTAACTGATATAGATAAAAACTGGTATGATGACACAGGAGGCACAGAAGACAGGTTTTAACCTTACTGCCACACTTTCTGACTTGACATTTAAACACTGCAATGCTTTTATTCGCTTTTTATAAAGAAACCTACACAGAAACTGACTAAACATTTATTCATGCAAGTACAATGGATTAAGAAGGTAATGATCATGAAATGATCCATGAAATGAATTTCCCTTGATTATTGGTTTCAAAAGCCTGAGGAACAACAATTTAAACAACCGTTTATCTAGCATTATTTGATAAAAATTCAGAACTTCCTAATATCTGGTTAAGAGAGGCAAGTTTCAGGCAGCAGCTAAAGGTAGGTGAATTTTTTTGTTAGCTAAGCACGTGAACCCACAATTTAGAACATGTCTACAAACAGCACAGTCAATTGCTAAAACTATCTTCTAAAATAACAGGAGCAGGAAACTTGGCTGTTTTAAAAGCTGCACTCAGATCTATGGAAGAGACTGCACAACTGAATTGTTATAGGCTGAAGGTGAAAAAAAAATCAAACCTTGCAATACCAGAATCTTAATGGTCAATCTGCTGAGTCGGTGTTAAGGAAGGGCTGATTGTCATGTATTTGTGGCACGGTATTTATTACTCTCAGACATCAGAGCATTTACTGGTTACCCAAAGATGCCATAAAGGACGTCCCCCCTTTCCCTCTGCCCAACTCTGCTCACCTCTTCACTCTCCTCCCCTGGGATGATCAGTGCCAGCCTGCAGCAAAGCACAGAACTCAGTGAGACATGAGCCAGCACTGCCTGCAAACTGGTCATGCTTGAAGCCCAAAGACCAGGCTTTGCCACACTCGTTTATTTATCTGTACAAACACCTGAAGGGAGGGTGTAAAGAAGATGGAGAGAGCCAGGCTTTTTTCAGCGATGCCCAGTGACAGGACTGAATCAGAGGCAACTGGAACAAACTGAAACACAGGAGGGTCCATCTAAACACCTGAAAACATGTATTTACTGTGATGGTGACTGAGCATTGGCACAGGTTGCCTGTACTACTCACAACCTGTCTGGACACAGTCCTGGGCAACCAGCTCTAGGTGGGCCTGCCTGAGCAGGGGACTGGACCAGATCATCTCCAGAAGTCCCTTCTAATCTCAGCCATTCTGTGGTTCTGTGACACCCAGGTGGCAGCAGGAATAGGTGCCCTCACAAACTAGTTTTTGCTCACAAGTACCCAGAACCAGGCTTGCCGAACTGCAGTCCCTTCTGGCACTGGTGCTATGACCACCTCCATGGCTGCTTTCAAAGAAACATGGCAAAAGGTGAAGTGGCTCTTACAATGTAACAAATCCGAGTCACTGGTGCTGCTTTTAAGTCTGCTTACTGCTATGTAAGTATTCCTTAGCTCTGCAGACATTCTTCCTGAAAACAGCAGCCCCTTGCTGTTCCCTGAATGCACCACAACAGTCAGAAATTTGACTGTAGTAATTTTCTTCACCTCCCAAAACTTCACTTAGAAGAAACATCACCTTTGAAGATTGGAACTAATAGGTACCAAGAGAACACTGGTGCTCTGAGAGATTTTAACCACAGTCATGAGAAATAACTGTTAGTTTTCTAATCTGAGATCACTTCAAAGGCACATGAGCTTTCGAAGCAGAAGACAGACCTAAGACAAAGGATAGGCATTTCAGTCCACTATCACTACACTGGAAATATCTGTTCCCATACCAACAAATTCCAGGAAAACCCTAAGTGTTAAGGCAACCTTAAAGCAACACATGTCCATGCTCATCCTTGACAACCCCCAGTTAATCTGAATCCATCACAGGGACAAAAATAAAAGAAAACCAGCTAGATCTGGACATTTGATTGCAAGCAAACATGAGATTTCTGCCCATGCTGTGGCTAGGTGCTGGCAAACCCTGTGGTACCATGCCCCATTACCAGCCTGGCTGAGGGTAAAGTGAGCTCATTCTTGCTTGAAGTTAACTATGCACATCTACATATTTTTCTTCCTGTAGCATATAGGTACTTAAAATAGCTTTAAGACAACCTCAGGCTGTGTGCAGAAGCTCTCAAATACACCTGCAGATACCTGCTTCCAAGACACCGTTAAAAGGTACGGAGCTACTACACATTTCTCATACATTAACCTAATGACTAATTATACCCAGGAGGTAGAAAACCTAGGCTCAGTTTCCTCTCTACTAGAGAATGCAGAAACCATTCCCAACAAGTAGTACCATGGCAGAGACAGCCAGCAAAGTGATGCAGACCAACCAGCCCATTTTAATGGCAGCAGAAGGTCAGAGCCCATGAGTCTTCTGTCACAGAATCACTGACACCCTGTGTGAGGAAGCACTGTCCCTGCCATCCCTATGGATAAGGCTCACCACTCCAGTTGCATGCAAGCATTTTACATGCTCCAGACAAAAGACAGCACCTGTATGCAGGTATCTGGTACAGGTAACTTTCTGCCTGTGTACAGACACCTACACACAGACACTTTCCTAATTCCTCCCTGCAGAAAGGATTGCTCCAGACTGGTCTGCCAGCCCATGAAGCATAACCCACAGGCTTCTTCCTGAAAAAAACTCAAGGGCAGTCACAAAAAAAATTATATGACTGCCACGGGCAACTCATGCAAACTGATCCCAGCCACCTCTCCTGGAGAATAGATGGATGTATGGACATAACATGCAGTGGATGTGCAGTGAAGCCACTGCAGCTGGGGAAAACAACATCAGGATGATGCTGCAAAACAATTCATCTGTCCCTGTTGTGAGGCTCCTCCAGGAGCACTCTCAAACAACTGTCCTGCCAGAGCACGATCTGACCGTGCTGTCACCGAGTATCCTACACAAGGAGCACCAGGATGCACTTCCATACAATCTGGTGCACTGCAAAAACAGGAGTAACGGAATCAGTGGCCTACAGAAGAAGCTGAAGCTTGGCTGCAGATTGTTCAAAAGAACCTGAAAACAAAGGCTGGTTGCTGCGATCTCACAGGCCGCACTGTGCAGAACACACAGCATTCAGGTGTAATGAGAAAGCACACGGGTCTCATCCAAGAACTGACTCTGTCGCTCTGGCAGGCAGCGTTTGAGGCACTTCAAGTCCCACTTCAAACAGCTATCGTAGCTCTCAGATTCCAAAACGCAGTGCGACGAGGCTTGGCAAGATACACTGAAACAAACACTTCAAAGGGAATAAACAGCCCCTGGATAGCTGCAAGCTTGGTCTCCAAGCATCTGAAATCAAATACCGAGGACTCAGAGGAGGTCCCTCCCTGTGGCAGGGGACACTCGCGAGAGCCCACCCTGGCTCTAAGTTTTCCTTATCTCGTGCAAAGATCCCTTTCCCGGGGTCCCATGACCGGGACGGCCGCTGCTCCGGCCCCCACCAGGCTTTCCCCGCACACCGCGGGACCAGGCCAGGTGGGAACCGAGACTCCCGAGCCACGGGAGGCGCGGCCTCTCCCCGCTCCGCACAGGCTGCCAGGCTCGGCGGAGCTTTCCCGAGCCGGCCGCAGCCCCGCTCGGCGGGGCGCGGACAGGGGCGCGGGCAGGCCGGGCCCGTGACGGGGCAATTCGGCGGCGGCCCCGCGGGCCCGAACACGCACCGACTTGGTAGAGGCGGCCCTCGGGCGAGAAGATGGTGATGTGCCGGTCGAAGCCGGCGCTGGAGCCGCGGGACATGGCGGGAGCGGCGCGGGAGCGGCGCGCGGCCGGGGGGAGCTGTCCGCGTGCAGGGCC